>NJDD01006196.1:57937-102732 GCA_002245505.1 Calephelis nemesis | reverse complement strand
TATGTTCTGGTTACTGGCTAGGCTTTATGAAGGAGTGCTGGCTCTTCGCGAGGCGATAGGCACCGGGTGCAAAAGCAATCTTTCTCGCCGAGACGTGATGGGTCCAACTGCTATAACAACTCTGTCAAGTTCTGGTTCGGAGGGTAGGGTAGCCGATAGGATTGCACAAAAGGCGTAATATCTGGTCACAGAATAGCAACGCACCTATAACACTTATACCATCTTATTAATGAATCCGAGCAAAGTACTCAAATTTTAACCTGCTGCTATAGTCTTGATTACAATGTGATACATACTTTAATATCAACTTAATTGTACTTCTTTGTGAATCCATGTTTATAAATAAGAAGGCCACGGTTGCCTGCCATCAGGAAAAAGGAGAACTTGTTCGCTTTCTTTCCATTAAAAAAATAAATAGGTACGTTATTTCACTGCAGAGTATACGTGAAATATACAGATGTAAAATTATGTTTATTAATCCAATGAAAATGAATCTTCTGAGTTTTAAGCAGTTATATTTAAATACCTCTTTTAAAGCAATAAAACAACTCAATTTGAATATCAAAATGAACATCTTCCGTGTTCTAAGATATAACATTTAATGCTAAAGTCTTTCAATTTTCATCTAAAATTCACCTCCTCGATATTGCCTGTTTAATATTTATAATGAAGTTATTCGCTGAAATAAGGCTTTTAAGCCCAATATGTATTCTAAAAAGCTGTATCAAATATCCATGAGAGAGTATTTCAGTGCAGAGAAATATCTAACGGTGTTTCGTAATATCATTGGCAAAATGTTAATTAAAACCGAAACAGTATTTAACTAAACAATTTTAACATTTATATCAAAACTAGCTTCCGCCCGCGACTCCGTCTGCGCGGATGTAGGTCTTCCGTATTAAAACTGAAAAATTAAGATTTATTTTTTTCTACGTATTTTTCCAGGACAAAAAAGTATCCCATTTTATGCCCAGGATAATAAGATATAATTATACCAAGTTTCATCGAATTCGAACCGTTAGTTGTCACATGATGCCTGAACATACAGACAGACAGACGGACAGACAAAAATTCTTTTAGTCAAATATTTGGGTTTGGTATCGATCCAGTAACACCCCCTGTTATTTATTTTTTCAATATTTTCAATGTACAGAATTGACCCTTCTACAGATTTATTATATGTATAAATAGGTTGTTATTTTTATATCATAAAAAGACAAAAGAGACGGTTTCACAAAATGTTAATGGTATTCTAATAAAAACACGGGTTGCACTCCGGGAGTGCCGGCAAAAGTGAAAACTTGAATATTAACGTTGTGCATTTTTGATATTTTGGAATGGGTAGGGAATAATTTTGTACCAATTGCTTTAATTATCAGTATGAAAGTACTATCATTTATGTGGTAGAATACAATAATTATTTATTGCGCTATCGTACACAAACATGACAATACGAACATTCGCGCAAACGCCCTGCGCCGTCTTATTCACGAAAGCGCCCAGCGTCTTACAAATTTACGATCAGGTCACGTGTCCTGACGCGAGTTTAGAAGTTTTTACCCGTTCCAAGAAAAGTGCGCAACGCCACTAAAAAAAATTTACTTCAAAAAACTGGATAGATTTCACTAATTACCCTGTCTCCAAAGTAATTAAAATCATATAATTCTTTCGTTGATGTTAGTCGACGATACTTATACAGGAACACCCCTTTGATTTTGTGTATGTTGGGCCGGCGGACCTCCTAGGGAGTTTTACATTAGGGTTACCATCGATTGTAGGTAAGTTAATCCATGAGCAATATTAAAATACACACTTTTTGTAGTTAACACTTGTACTTATCCACAATGTACTTTACCTAACACTTAGTTATTTTTTAGCCAACCGGCTTAAAAAAAGTATTTATCTTTAGTTTCAAAGCCCTGATGATGCTATAAAAAGTGAAGCCGGTTGGCTAGAAAGTAACAGAAAGTGTTAAATAAAGTATACAGTGGATAAGTACAAGTGTTAACTACAAAAAAATTGTGTGTGTACTTATGTACACGCGTTAGAAGTTATACTTCTTAGGCGTAATAAGATAAAAATCTTTTTAAATTTTTTATCTCTTGCCTTATTTTACATTTGTAGACAAAATGACAATAACAATATAAAAAAGGTATTTAATACATTAAAAGTTTTATAATAATGCATTATTTAGTTAAATAAAATTTATGTAATATTTAATAAAAACTAATATGTTATGTTAATTCACCTATCCTCATAATTTTTTCCTAACGCGCCAAAAGAAGTATAACTTCAAAAACGTGTGTATACAATGGAATTTCACCAAGTGCTGACGATAGCAAATATAGATGCTAATATAAAAATTATTGTGACACAATATGAAAACAATTTCTAGTTGTGAAAGTGAAACTAAATCAAATAATGTGGTCACCACAAATACTCATATATCAGCACAAACCAAATACCTTTACATCCTGAATAATTCATAAACAATGATGAAATGAATAAATGCGATTACTAGTTAAATAAACAAACGTGCTTTATAATACGAGCAAATATTCACGGTTTAACCAAAAATTGCAATGCATTTTAAATATTTAATCCTGCGGTTTTATTTGTTCATTTCATTTAAAATTAATTAACATGAAAAAGTTGATTTATTAATACAAAGGATGTTCAAATTAATTAATGTGATTATTTCACTACTACAAAGAGGTGGCTCTCCCGATAAAGGGAAATACATAATGTATGAATATTTACCCTCATGAGTTATTTAATAGTAATGTTCAATATATGCTAAATATTTAATACATCGATATATCGTTGGTAAGTTGTTGAAATCACATACGAACTACGTTTGATTGTTATAAAATTATTTTTAAACAAAAAAGAAAACCGCCTTCAAAAACTCTCTAGAACTAAAAAGGATGAAATAATTTGTTATAATATTATGTGCACAAACTATATTCTACCCAAAAATATTTACAAGACCACAACAAAAGATATCGACGAAACTAACCTATGAATAAACACTTATTTTAATTACTTACCTACCTTAATTGATACTCTTCTAATACTTAACTAATATTATACCTAATACCTACACAATTTCTTATTTTTAAGTAGAATAACGACAACGACAAAATCTTATTTCCGTTGAGGAAGAAATCTAATACTCGTTCAACGTTGGGTATATTTATGTATGTTTAAGTTTTGACTCTGCAGAGAGAGCACTACTTGGATTATACTCCAGTTTAAGCACTACTAACATTTTTCAAAGTCAATAGAAACCCTAAGCTTGCCCATTTTTTTTAATAGTTTCCACGATTTCTCCAGAATCCCTTCATCAGATCCTGACTTCCTTGCCATGACACTACGCTTTCAAACAAAAAAGAATTATCCAAATCGGACAAGCTGTTTTCGAGTAATCGCTGAAAATGTTCATCATTAGGGATGCTCTTCATCATCAGCTCATCATCATAAGATGACGATTTTTATACGTAAAATCTCTCTAAATTGATAAAAAGTCAAGAAAAACTCTATGCTTCCATAATTTTTTTCTGGAATGCCCTCGATTTCACCAGGATGCCATCATCAGATCCTGACTTCCTTACCATGAGACCACCTATGAGGTACACCCTTCCAAACAAAAAAAGGACTGTCCAAATCAGACCAGCCGTTTTAGAGTAATCTCTGAAAATGTCCTTCAGTTGGGATGCTCTTCATTATCAGCTCATCATCATAAAATTACAATTTTTATACGTAAAATCCCTCTCATTTGATAAAAAGTTAAGAAAAACTTTGTGCTTCCATACATTTTTTCAGAAATGCCCTCGATTTCTCCAGGATCCCATCATCAGATCCTGAGTTCCTTCCTATGGGACCACCTGTGGAGCTTACTATTTCAAATAAAAAAAGAATTTTGCAAATTAGTCCAGCCGTTTAGAAATGATCGCTAAACATACATAAAAAAAAATCGCTACGAATTGATAACCTCCTCCTTTTTTGAAGTTGGTAAAAAATATTTATTAAATTGTTTTGAACTATTGACACATTTTTTGTTTAAAGATATATTGATGAAAAGAATATACCATTTTTTTGTAACATTGGAAGGCAAACAAGCAGACGAATTTCCTAATGGTAAGAAATTCCCGCCGCCTAGATACACCAAAGGTGCGTTTGCCAACCAGAGTCCGGGATGTTAGGCCTCTAACAAAAGTAAGTTAACCGGCTACCTTACCCTCCGAACCAGAACACGCCATGACGTTGTGGCGGCAGGAATAGGTAAGGGAATGGTACCAAACCGGGCGAGTCGCTGCGAAACTCTACCACCTAGTCAGATGTCACGGTGTTAGTGACGGAAAGCCTATTCTCGCCTTTTACGAGCTGCCTGGCACAGGTAGGTAGATGGTCTATTCTACAAAGGAGCCCGGACCAACACGGGGAAAACGATCTCATAAAATTAATAACACTAAAAATTATAAATATTCAACAACCCGCGACAAAGCCTAAACCATTTCGATAAAATCAGTTTTCAACCAAAAAACCGAATTGAAATCGGTTCATCCATTCAAAAGTGCCACGGAAAGACAGAAGAACAATACTAACAAACGTGTCTAAACAGATTTTTGGTCGGTTATTAAAAATGTTTGCTAACTCTATATCTATGGAATTTCCAGGTAAAACTGCCTTTCTGCCAGGCAGCTCGTTAAAGGCGAGCATAGGCTCACCGTCACTAACACCGTGACATCTCACTAGGTTGTAGAGATTCGCAGCGACTTGCCCGGATTAATACCACCGCCTTACCTATTCCTGCCGCCATAACGTCAATGCTTGCTGTTGAAATGTTCCGTGTGGAGGGTAAGTTAGCCGGTAAACTGACTTTTGCTCGAGGCCTTACATCTTGGCCTCAGGTTGGCAACGCATCATTACCGCCTTTGGTGTCTCGAGGTGACGTGAATTTCTTACCATCAGGAAATCCGTCTGCTTGTTTGCCTTCCATTATTATAAAAAAATCGATCAAGACTATGGTTAAAGTCAGGTGAAGTAGCAAAAGCACGATATGTTTTTTACTCTGACCTTTTACATGTCGTAATGAAACGATGTTATGATATAATTATTGCGTTTTGAAATAGGAGACTGGAAAGTGACATAGCCCATTTTTTATACTTTAAATAAATTTAATATGCGGGCGTAGATTCGAGCAAAATATAGTACTATATAGTTCTACCGAATTATTACAATACACGTTTGAGAATATGCAGCGTCTAGTTTAGGCTTGATTGGATCTTATGGATGGGATAGTAATACAGCCAGCTAAGTGTTAGTCTGCTAGGTATTATGTGCTGGTTAGGGTTGTCACTAAATTCAAAGTTTCTAAATACCGGAGTATTTAATCAAACTCCAATATTTATATAATTACGTCATCCTTGATTTTTTTTTACTTTTTTAGTTTTTGGCCCTAGCTTTAGCATTTGCCATTAGTCAAGTTGAAATTTGCATGAATTTATTTGATTAAACAAAATTGAGTTTAAATTAATCAAAAGCGTTCATAAGTAGTCAAAGAAAATCATGTTTTTAGTAAATCGGTGGCCTCATAATAAAATTGGACAGCAGCTAAACAATACTCTATACATGAATTTCTTCATAATTATTCCGTTTTTGTATTTTTACTTAACAAAATTTTGCTAAAATTAACTAATTTCACTTAATAAATACACGAAATTTATTAATAATTACTAAAAAATCAAGACGGTATCTTCTCTCAGTGGCACCAAAATTCAAATAGACTGCTTGTCATTAAATATTATAAATTAATGAAGGTTGTCACTAATTTAAAAGATTTAACATTCACAAGTTTTCTTTAAAAGTAATTACATTTTTATTAATAGGTGGTGCATCTAAAATATAGTACTGGTGGTGTACTAAAACGATATGTGTAACAGTTGTACTCGTATTTTATTACGACATTGCTTACCACTGTTGTGATTTAGTTATGGGGAGAAATGTAGCCAGTAAGCGACCGTTACCCATTTTTGAAGTTATACTTCTTTTGGCGCGTTAGGAAAAAATGATGAGGGTAAATTTTTACGATGCGCGCGCACACCGTCTCGAAAAACCGACATGATGAAGTTAGCTATAGATAACATTTTAGTTTTTTAAAAAAAGGTACCAACAAAGTAAAAGTAAGGACATCTACGTATGTTTGCGTGCGAACTGACAACTGTATTTACAATATTTCTTTATTTCTATGGTTAGTGTCATTTTGTCTACAAATATAAAATAAGGCAAAAGATAAAATTTTTAAAAAGATTTTTATCTTATTACGCCGAAGAAGTATAACTTCTAACGCGTGTACATAAGTACACACACATTTTTTTTATAGAATGTTATACATTACATACAATATTGATATATCAATATAAAATGCTGATCCGAATCCGTTAGGATATACCCACACACGTGTATACCTGTGAAGTAGACGATATGCCTTCCTGCCAGGGAACTAGTAAGAGGCGAGTACGTGTTAAATTAGTCATGAATAACTAGACTGGTGGTAGATTGAGAGCAGTGCAGTATTTTGCCCGGGCAGGGATCCACTGCCTTACCTATTTCTACCACCATAATGACAGTGTCGTGTTCCGGTCAGTAGAGTAAGGCAGCTGGTAGACTTGCACAATTGTCATAACGTTCCAGCCACAGGGCAGCGACGCACACATAACATCTACGATGTTTATAAAATACGATCGTCTCTTACCTTTAGTAGCCCAGTGTGCTTGTACGCTAATTTTAACACAAAATGTTAAAATTCCCCTAATTCTTTTCATTATAAATAAAATGATTTAATGCACAAAAATCTTAAAATTTTAACCAAACGTTAAAAATACGTATAGTTTAGGCATAATTGGATTGTATGAGGATAGTAATACAGCTAGCGAGCAAGTGGGTAGACTGCTTGATAATGCAAGGGTGCTAGGGTTGACACTTTTTAAAATACTTTTTTTTATTTTATAAGCACCACTATCCTGCAATTAAAAAGTCTACATAGTTAATAAATAAGTTTTCAACAATAAATTTATATTAAGAACTTAATTAGCATAATCGAGTAAACACGATCGTTATAGAACAAGAAGTTAACGTCCCATATAGACGTCATAGATCTACCGAGCCTATTCTACTCTTATGCATGGAACACAAACACAATTACTAACATATTTCACATATTTTACGGTAATCTACCTGTTACTAAATTTTGTTATCTCAACGGATTTCTACAGGAAAGGTTAATAAATATGTTATGATCAGATTTTCTTTTACTAATTACCTCATTATATAGATCGATATTGGCTCGTTAGTAAAACTATTTCAAAATCAAGAATAGCTTTACTGATTACCCTAGTTTTTGTTTTTGGGTTACCTGGATAATTGATTTAAAAAATATGTTAGTTCTTCAGTTCGGGTACATGACACTATTTTTTAATTTTCCTAAATAAAAAAATTGAAAAACTTCGCATTGACAACCCTACCCTAACGTCTCACGTGGGGCGTTAATTTGCATTATATTTCACCCAGTGTACAACCCTGTAAAATGTGGTAATGTAATATCATTATGTATGGCTTTATTCCGTATGAAATAACAGAAAACTCATTATGTTCTTGAGCTTAACCATTTTAAGTGCTTTGCGCTTTGTACTTTAACTGTTCGTAGTATATAAAGTACTTTCACAATTATCATTCACCCCTATGGTGTAACGGTCCGGGTGTTGGACTTGACTGCATGAGGTCCTGGGTTCGATTCCCGGGTTAGGCAACAATAAGAAAATTTAGTTTTTCCAAAATTCTTATAATAAAATGTTGCTCGGGATTGGATATGTGCCCGGTTGGCGATAGACTTGCCTATCACATTGTGGGATTTAGTGTCTTCGGCTATCCGTGGGTGCCCTAGTTGTGCCTTTGCCTACCGCTTCGGGGATATGAGCGTGAAGATGCTGGTTTGGATAATTGGTGGAAAATTTGCGGTCGTGTTTTTCCGAAATGGTTCGATCGATTTGAATAAAATTTTAATTTTGAATTGGGAGATGTGTTTGGTCGTAAAGTGTTTTAAATTTCTGGGTCGAATTTATGATAGAACAATATATATAACAGATATAATATTTGTTATATATATATATATATATATAACAGATATAGTTTTCATAAAAAGATAATAATATTACAAAGTACCGCCACGATGTCTGAGGCTGAGATGTTAAAATTCTTGTGTTACTAAGTTTACCATATGCCCTACCGTCCTAACTGAAATATAACAATGATAAGCACCAACTTCATAGCAGCAGCAGTAAACATTAATACTCGTACCTACCCGGAAATTACACCCAGATTGATACTTTTAATTATCTGATTCGGACTATTTCTATAATATAAAAATGAATCGCTAAATGTGTTGGTAAGCGCATAACTTCCGAACGACTGGACCGATTTAACTAACTTTTTATTATTGTATTACTTATGATCAGGAGAAGGTTCTTACGAAAAGAAAAACCGGGAAAGTTGCAGGGAAAATGGGAAAAATAATACTTAATTATTTCTCATATTGAACGGGTGGAACGAAGTTCGCCGGAGCAGCTAGTAGGAAATAAAATTATTTAACATCCCAGCATAAGGTTGTAAACAAACGCACCATTACTTTTTTTGGCATGTATTATAGCCTTATTTTTTTAATGACGAATATTTTTATTTATTTTTAATATTGGCCGCCAAAGCGCCTTGACCAATCGCCAGGTATTTTGTTATTCAATTATTTCTATTAACATATATGTATATATAATAATATTTTTAAAACAATAGTGCAGGCGACTAGAAAGGGACAGCGTAAATCATTTTTAGCCCCTCCTTCTATCTCTATCTCACTTACTATATCAATCCTATAACTTCTATGGTGTCTATAGGTCATGGTTACTTCTCACCATCAAGGGAGCCTTGAGCTTGTCCGCTGAACTATTACATAAAGTAATGCTGTCCGTCTGTATTTCTATCTTTGTCTCTGTCTCTATTATGACCGCGGTTCATGCCGAATTTGCTGAACCAATCCTTACGAAATTTCAAAAAATAAGGCTAATTACACTCTATGATTTAGTTTCAAGTTAATTTTCAAAAGAACTAGGTAGCAACCCTATTAATATAGCAAAATCAGAACTTTTCCCTTTGTATTTTATAACATAAAACAACAATTTGACACTGGTAAAGCTACAAAATTTAAGCTAAGCAGTAACATAAAGGTATTTTACTACCTAATGAATAAATTAATACAAGACCAAAACCCTAGATATTATTATACCATTAGAAATTCGTAACTAAGTTGCTCAGTTTTCACGGCTAAACAATAATCTATCTACGTGAAATTTGGCGAACGTTACGCTCAAACAAGATGAATATACATTATTGCGCTCCTGTCTTATAACAATATGTGGCCTAAACTAATTCTAGACGAGCTAAACTGAACGAAATTGTTTACGCTTTGTAATGGTTTCATCAACATTATCTAATATTTTTTCGCATCCGTGGTCTAGCGGTCCAGGCGTTGGACTTCACTTCATGAGGTCCTGGGTTCGATTTTCCGGGTGGGATATAATAGAAAATGTGGTTTTTCCAATTCCCTAATTTAAAAAATGTTGCCTGGGATTGGATGTGTGCCCGGTTGGCAGCTTGCCACATATCACATTGTGGAACTTAGTGTCTTCGGCTAGTCGTGGGTTCCCTAGTTGTGCCTCTGCCTACCTCTTCGGGGATTTGGGCTTGAATGTACTTCTTTTTCTTTTTTTTAACCCACGACGGAAAAGTCTGTCTATGTCTATACGTGTATATGTATGTAAGTATCCGTTGCGTCGTAACTCCTAAAGCCGGCCACACACATTCGGAATTCCTTTACGGAATACTCTTTCGAAATTACAAAACAAAATTGCGCTCTATACAAATCTCTAATTCCGTACGAAAGAATTTCTAAGGTGTGTTACATGTCCCTAGATTTGTTTGCATTTTGATCGATTTTTTTTCGAATCCGAATTTTAAAAAAAATCCGAATGTATGTGGCTTGTCTTAACAAAATAACAGATTTCGATAAAAGAAAATGTTATAAGACTAACGTGATCTAGATTTTAACTACTTTGTAGATAGTTTTTATCCGAGTGTGTGTGTGTGTGTTATATTTTACTTTAGTTTTACTTGCTTTGTATGGCTGCAGTAATCGCATTTAACGTTTTTTTAGAAAGATAGGTTATTATATCCCGTATTAATTTTACCATTGTCTGACAAGTGCTTTTTCAAACATACCTACTTAATTTTCAAATAAGTTGACAACATCATCGTCAATGATAGCCACAAAATAGATAAAAATTTAGACCACTAGTGGGATTGTCTATACTAATATTATGACGAAGAAATTTTTGATTTTTTGTTTGTTTGTTTGAAATGAATAGGCTCCGAAAATACTGGACCGATTTCAAAAATTATTTCACTATTAGAATGCTACATTATCCCTGAGGGACATAGGCTTTGTTTCATCAAAATCAGTGTAGTAAAAAACAAGTTTACCCAGGCCAAGCTGCGTGAAACTGCCAGTGCGAAAATATATGTGGGACTACTCGGAAAAAAATTTTTTGAAAATGGAATTATTGAATTGCGACGTGAAAAAACAATTTTCGCGCTTAAATTTTATGATTTTACCTATCTCCTAAATAAGTAAATCTGTTATCATAGATGAGATCGCTTTTTGTACTGTTATTCTTTATGAGTGTGACAAAAGATTATATAACTAAGAATTAAGTAATGCTTTAATTAAAATTATTCTTATGATCTTCAATTACTTTATTTTCACTTTGTATTCAAGTGATTATGCCGTAAATATTCAAGATGACAGTTTGTTTAGGGTTGTTCAAAGGGAAGTCTAATTTCTTATACAGAGGGTGCTCCCGAAAACAAAGTTTACTCTGTATATTATTTTATCAACATGTACATGCATACATTATCTGCGAACACAGATATAAAGTAGGCTAAGGAGCTGGATATACTTAACATATCTCTTAAGTTTATTTACAGTTTTTTTTTTTAATTTAAAAATGTTTATTAATAAGAAAGTATGAATGTCACTTGAGCGTCAAGTTTAACATTTTTTTACCGAATTGGGGTTGTGGGTGTTGAGTTTTAAACGGTGAGATTTAATCTCATTACTTTTGGATGGTATATAGGATAATATAATTTGCAAGGGCTTTTATTATTTATGATTATTACGATTTATGATATAATTTATAATTAATAATATGTTTGATTCTTCTAAACTTGAAAATAACCTTGTTGGTACTACTTTTCTTTCTTCGGCTAATTGTAGATGTTTATTTTGTATCTCTGCATATTTGAGGATGCAGGAATTGCGAAACTTATTTTTTTTAATGGAATTATAATTTAAAGCCTTTATCTTAACTCTGCCTAGCACATCAGGAATACAGACATGAAGATTAACGTCATATCTATTCTTGTCGCAATGTCTTGTTCCCGCCCGGTTAGAATAGACGGTAGACTTGCACAATTGACGTAACACCCTGGCCGTAAAACAGCAACGCACCTATAACAACTATGGTGTATATAGGCAACGGTTATCTTTACCATCAGGGGAGTTCTCTGACAATCCCCAAAAAATTTCCTACCTTCGGTTAGTCGTGGGTACTCATTGTGTATCTTTGCCCACCTCTTCAGGATACAGTGCTGAAGATTCTTACCTATGTTTTCCAAAATAGAGTTACTTAAAGCCCTTGTCTTAACTCTGACTAGCTCTTTGGTAACACGGACGTAAAGATATTTTCATTTCCTGTTTTGGTGAACTTCATTCCACTTGATCAATTTGCATGGAAAAAATAAAATGTTCATTATTTTCTCGCTGTTAAACGGCATAAGAAGTACCAGCCCATGTCCTTTTCCTAGTTCTTGGCTAACTCCCATCAATTTTCAGCTAAATTGGTTTAGCCGTTCTTATGTTATAAATAGTTCCTTATGATATTCGAAGGATTTCCTGATAATAAGAAACAAGGATTTCCTGATAATAAGAAATTCATGCCTCCTAGAGACACCAAAGGTGGTAATGGTGCGTTAGCAAGCTGAGGTCGGGATATTAGGCCTTGAGCTAAAATAAGTTTACCAGCTACCTTATCCTCAGAACCGGAACACGTCAACAGCAAACGCTAACGTTATGGCGGCAGGAATAGGTAAGGCGGTGTTACCAATCCGGGCGCGTTGCTGCGAAATAGTGGAATACTAAGGGCCACTTGCACGTTCTTGGGTTAAGTGTTTAGCACAGAGTTAACGTCTAAATATGGTTAAATCACTTCATATTTGACAATATAACTCAATATTAAATTATATTTAATTATTATATTTAAACTAGCTGTTCCCGCGAACTTCGTTCCGCCCGTTCAGTTTGTATGGGAAAAATTAAAATGTTGTTTTTCCCAGTTTCCTCACTATTGAATAGGATAAAAAGTATCCTATGTCCTTTTCTCGGTTTTAAGTTACCTCCCTACCAATTTTCAGCTTAATCGGTGTAGCCGTTCTTGAGTTATAAATAGTGTAACTAACACCACTTTCTTTTATATATATAGATGTTTGCACAGCACAATGTAGTAGAATATGTTGGAAAGCTTAAATAATTTTGTAACAACTTCAACACATATTCCGCAAATAAATATATTTTCTTTCTTTCTTTCTTTCTAAATTCTTGTTTTCTTTTTTGTAAAATATAAGATTAGAAAAATCCATGCCATTTCCAGGCGCTGTACATCTAGCGCTGTGTACTAAATACACTAAAGTATAATTTGGAGTCCCTTTGTGAAGGGCGAAACATGTAAAATCCATTCGTATCGTGACGTCACACTTTTATGGAACTTTCGGCTTGAGGGATTGGATCCTTAGAATTTTATTATATTATACACTAGCCTGTGTTACCGGCTTTGCTATTGTGATATTATACCATTAAAAGCACCATTAGAATGGAATTCAAAATTTCGTCACATGATTTGAGTAGTTAGATATATTTACTTTTTTTTTTTATTTTATCTAGTACCTGTACGTTACTAAGCTGAGGCCTAACTCCTTCACAGCTTAGTAACTTACCATATTCAACTTTAATGTCTCTAGGTATGATTTTATTTTATCTAGTATTGGTAGAGTTTTGCAGCGACTCACCCGGATTGGTACTACCGCCTTACCTATTCCTGCCGTCATAACGTCATTACGTGTTCCGGTTCGGAGAGTACACTTACATTTGCTCGGGGCCTAACATCCCGGCCTCAGGTTGGCAACGCACCATTACCACCTTTCGTGTCTCTAGGCGGTGTGGCGTGAATTTTTTACCATCATGAAATCCGTCTGCTTGTTAGCCTTCCAATATCATAAAAAAGCCTCTTGCATAGAACCCCACTTGGTCGTTTGCCTCCACTTGTATAAAAAAACTAACTATCAAGCCTCTCAGCTTGACGAGTGCTGTGTAACAACTTGCCCGTGATACACCAGTCACATATCCAGTACAGAGAATATATTATAATATGGTTATGTTAAGGTTGTTCCTTACCATCATCAGAGCCGTAAGCTGGTTCGCTGTCTTATAAAATGAAAAAAAAAAAATTGCTCAGCCTCGAATAATTCCTATGCGTAAAGAACCCAGATCACGTAGGTATATAACAAAAAAATCTCATCGAGTTCTATTCATTGTATAGGCCCGCCGCAGACATTCGGATTTTTTATAGAAATCGGTTTCGAAAAAAAATTATTAAAATCCAAACAAATATTTTGTCCTCCCACACACGTCTGAATTTTTTTTTTGTACGGAATTTGAGTGGATTTGTATGGAGCGTCATTTTGGTTTGTAATTTTGAAAGTCGATTCCGTAAAGGAATTCCGAATGTGTATGGTCGGCTTTAAGAGCTATAACGTAACTAATACATACAGACACATAGACTAGTCAATTTTTGAAGTGTAAACTTCTTTAGCGGTGTTGCGCACTTTTTTGGAATGGGTAAGAATTTATAAACTCGCGTCAGGATACGTGACCTGATAGAAAATTCGTAAGACGGCGCAAGGTGCTTCCGCGAATGTTCGTGTTGTCATGTTTGTGTACGATAGCGCAACAAATGAATATTGTATTCTACCATATAAATAATACTGTTGTCGTACTAATAAAGCAATTCGTGCAAAATTATTCCCTAATCGTTCCAACAAATTCAAAAATACACAACATTGATATTCAAGTTTTTGTTTCTGCCGGCTCTCCCGGACTGCAGCCTGTTGTTTTTTCGTCGGGGATAAAAAAATAAAGAATATTAGTTAACATCAATGAAACCACTACAAAGCGTAAACAATTTCGTTCAGTTTAGCTCGTCTAGAATTAATTTAGGCCACATATTGTTATAAGACAGGAGCGCAATAATGTATATTCATCACGTTTGAGCGTAACGTTCGCCAAATTTCACGGAGATAGATTATTGTTTAGCCGTGAAAACTGAGCAACTTAGTTACGAATTTCTAATGGTATAATACATAATATCTGGGGTTTTAGTCTTGTATTAATATATTAGTAAAATACCTTTATTTTACTGCTTAGCTTAAACTTTGTAGCTTTACCAGGGTTAAATTGTTGTTTCATGTCATAAAATACAAAGGAAAAAGTTTTGATTTTGTTATATTAACAGGGTTGCTACCAGACTCTTTTCGAAAACGTGTTACTAAATCAAAGTAATTAGTTAGCCTTATTTTTTGAAAACATGCAAATTTGTTTTTTATTAGCCTACCTTACCAACCATACTGACTTAGCGTGAAGATATGTACATAAGATGTATAAACATACATTTCTTTACAGTTCAAATTTCAAGTTATATAGTCACTTTATACTGAGAGTTGGTAAAACCGCAAATGTTACGAGTTGAAAAGTGAGAGCGAGAGAGAGCGTGAGTGAGGGAAGTAGGTGAGAGGGGGGTCTGAAAATGATTACAAAATTTACTCTTCTACACTTTTATTATACTACCTAATACAATATTCAAAGGCTAGCATTATACCGCTTTAAACAGAATTCCAAAAATTATCAGTATCTATACATATAATAAATCTGTAGAAGGGTCAATTCTGTACATTGAAAATATTGAAAAAATTTATAGCAGGGGTTACTGGATCGATACCAAACCCAAATATGTGATTAAAAAAAATTGTCTGTCTGTCTGTCTGTATGTTCAGGCATCACGTGAAAACTAACGGTTCGATTTCGATGAAACTTGGTATAATTATACCTTATGATCCTGGGCATAAAATTGGATACCTTTTATCCTGCAAAAATACGTAGAAAAAAAAATCTTAATTTTTCAGTTTTAGACCGATAACTGCGCGGACGAAGTCGCGGGCGGAAGCTAGTGAATAATAAAACAAACACAACTCATACTTTTAGTACAGCGTTAACTTTTTAACTTAAATATGACAAATTTCAACTTTGATACTCACTGAAACCGAATTTGGTAATTATTTTTCAATTGTGTTTACTATTATCTGGATTACATAAAAAATGTATATTCACACTATATGTACACTACAGACAACATGTTCTGACCAAAATCTTTTTTTTTATTGCTTTTCACAATAACCTCCTTTACATTTTAAAGATTTCTTTATATGATCATACTATTTTTAAAACAGGAGGACCACATATCTGAAGGCATGTTTGCTACGTGCTGATTAAATGATATCATTACCTCTTCGGAGTTGGTAAAAGTAAAACCTCCCATCAAATCTTCGATTTTGGGAAAATACAGAAACCACAGGGTGCTAGGTCGGGGCTATGCGCAGGATGAGAGATGAGAATATGTACTTTTTCAGAAGTAGACACTAATTTCCAGAATGTGATATGTGGCAATCCTATCGCCAACCGGGCACCTATCCAATCCCGAGTAACATTTTTTTATTAGAAATTTGGAAAAACCAAATTTCCTTTTTATTGCCCGACCCGGGAATCGAACCCGGTACCTCATGCAGTCAAGTCCAACACCCGGACCGTTACACCACAGAGGTGAATGATAATCGTGAATGTACTGTATATACTAGGAACAATTAAAGTACAAAGCGCAAAGCATTTAAAATGGTTAAGTTCAAGAACATAATGAGTTTTCGGTTATTTCATACGGAATAAAGCCATACATAATGATACTACATTACCACATTTTACAGGGTTGTACACTGGGTGAAATATAATGCAAATTAACGCCCCACGTGAGACGTTAGGGTAGGGTTGCCAATGCGAAAGTTTTTTACTTTTTTTAAATTAAGGAAACTTAAAAAGCTGTCATTTACCCGAACTACTAACTATCACATTTTTTTAATTAATATATCCAGTTAATCCAAAGACAAAAAGTTGGGTAATCAGAAAAGCTGGTCTTAATTTTTAAATAGTTTTACTAACGACCCAATATCTAATAAAGAAAATCCGAACATAACATAACATTTCCTGCAGAAATCCGTTGAGATAACAAAATTTAGTAACAGGTAGATTACCGTAAAATATATGAAATATGTTACTATTTGTCTTTGTGTTCCATGCATAAGAGTAGAATAGGTACGTTAAATCTATGACGTCCATATGGGACGTTTACTTCTTGTTTATTTGCTATTCTATAACGATAAAACATCGTGTATACTCGATTGTGCTGATTAAGTTTTTAGTATAAATTTAATGTTGCACATTAAGTTATTTGTTAATTGTATAGTCTTTTTAATTCCAAGATAGTGATGATTGTAAAATAAAAAAAGTGTATTTTAAAAAGTGTCAACCCTAGCACCCTCGCATTATCAAGCAGTCTACCCACTTGCTCGCTAGCTGTATTACTATCCTCATACAATCCAATTAGGCCTAAACTATACACTACGTATTTTTAACGTTTGGTTAAAATTTTTATATCTTTGTTCGTAAAATACTAAATCATTTTATTTATAATGAAAAGAATTAGCAGAATTTTAATACTTTGTTTTAAAATTATGTTTGTTTTTATGTTAGCGATCAGCAAACAAGCGCACTGGTCTCCTGATGGTAAGAGATGACCGTATTTTAAAGACATCGTAGATGTTACGGGTGCGTCGCTGCCTTGGGGCCGGAACGTTATGACAATTGTGCAAGTTCACCAGCTGCCTTACTCTACAGACCGTAACATGACACTGTCACTATGGCGGTAGAAATAGGTAAGGCGGTTATTGCACCAAGAAAGTTTTTGCACTGCTCTCAATCTGCCACCAGTCTAGTTATTAATGACCTGTTTAACCTATGCTCGCCTCTTACTAGTTAACTGGCAGGAAGGCAGGTCGCCTACTTCACAGGTATACACGTACAGGTATGTATATCTTAACGGATCCGAACCAGTAATTTATATCAATATTTATATTTTATAACATTCTCTGTAGTCTAGCGGTTTACTTGTTGGACTTGACTGCTTGAGGTCTCGGGTTCGAATCCCGGTTCAGGCAACAAAAAGAAAATTTGGTTTTTCCAATTTTTGATTAAAAAAATTGCTCGGGATTGGATTTATGCCCGGTTTGTGATAGGCTTGCCTCCTATCACATTGTGGGATTTAGTGTCTTCGACTAGTCGTGGGTGCCCTGGTTGTGCCTCTGCCTACCTCTTCGGGGATATGGGCGTTAAGATACTTTTTTTTAATCAAAGATGAAGGAAAGATAGAGATATTAGAGTATGATTAAAATAGTAGGTATTTAAAAATTTGGAATTTAGTGACAACCCTAACCAGCTCATAATACTTAACAGACTAACACTCAGCTGGATATATTACTATCCCATCCGTAAGATCCAATCAAGCCTAAACTAGACGCTGCATTATCTCTAACGTGTATTATAATAATTCGGTAGAACTATTTAGTACTAGATTTTGCACTCGGCTTCGCTCGCGTATTAAAATTGTTTGAGAGGATAAAAACTAGGCTACGTTGCTGTCCATTCTACAAGCTGTATTGACACTCAAGTTTTTTTTTTTGAGTGACTAATTTGTTGCCAATCTCACGATTTTTACAACTTCACCGAGCTTTGTGGGCTGAGCAGAGTGCTCAGCCTGAGACGTCATTATTTAAGTGGATTGGACTGTTCCCTACAATGCCAGCAACAAGGGCTGTCCCCCGGGAGACCGTACCTCAACTTGGTGCTACGTGCTGGTTACTGGGTGGACTTGATGGAGAAATATTGGCGGCTCGTCGCTCGGCGTTACGCGCCGGGCGCAAGAGAGGAGAAAACATCTAATTAGTTTCGTCGTCGAGACTGGCGGCCACGGTGTAGTGTAATGTACACTACGCAAGAATTATACCATAGCATCGCTTCATGGTGACAAAAAAAGTGTCAGACAAACAGTCTGATTTTGTTATACTAACTACTAGGTGATACTAGGTGGTCATAACGTCATGATGTGTTCCGGTTCGGAGGGTAAGGTAGCCGGTAAACTTACTTTGGCTCGAGGTCTAGCATCCTGACCTCAGGTAGGCAACGCACCATTACCATCTTTGGTGTCTCTAGGCGGCATGAATTTCTTACCATCAGGAAATCCGTCTGCTTGTTTGCCTTCCTATAACATAAAAAAAATACTGTCCGTCCGCTTATTTCATCTTAGGGTTAACATATTTTGTATATCTGACTTCGTCAGCTTTTACAGTTTCATCAGACTTCGAGGGTGAGCAGATTGCTCAGCCCGCGATATAATTATTTTCATGTGTTGGACAGTTATCTACAACGTTAGGTGTCTCTGGTCTAGCAGTCTGGCGTCGGACTTGACTTTTTAAGGTTTCGGATGCCACTCCTTAGGTCGGGCAATCAAAAAAAAATTAGAAAATGTGTATTTCCAATTTTCTATTAAAAAACGATGCCTGGTATAGGTGCCCGGTTGACGATAGGCTAACCATCTTTTCCACTGTGGGACGTAATGTTTTCGGCTAATCGTGGTGGGTGCCCTGGTTGTGCCTCTGCCTACCTCTCGGGGATATACGTGAAGATACTCAGTTTCATGGAAAATTATGTCACTTTAATTTTTTTTATGTTTTGTTTAAAAACCTTAAAGCAGTCTACAGAAAACATATACTTAATTTCAACTGTATCAGTCTTAATAGTTTCTGTCTAAAATTTCTATGGAAGAAAGATAGACATGGCAAAACTTGATTTATTCCATTTTTTAGTTTTGTTTTTTAACCACCGACTAAGAATGTGTCTGTGTGTTTAAGTCTAGTTTTTTTGCCTTTTGTGACACTTTTGAACAAATGAAACTTTTTGATTTTTTTTGTTTGAAAACTGATATCATCGAAATGTTCATCATCACATTTAGATTTTGTCGCAAGTTGTTGAATATCAATCATTTTAGTATTATTAATTTTATGAGATAGGTATAATCTTTTCATCAATATATCTTTATACAACAAATGTGTTAATTAGTTCGAAACAATTTAATAAATATTTTAACAATCAAAAGTATTCGTATGCGGTTTTAGGAACTTACCAACGATATATCGATACATTAAATATCTAGCATATATTGAACATTACTATTAAATAACTCATGAGGGTAAATATTCATATATAACGTATTTTCATTATTGTGGACTTTTAAATAACTCATGAGGGTAAATATTCATACAATATGTATTTCCCATTATCAGGAGAGCCACCTCTTTGTAGTAGTGAAATAATCACATTAATTAATTTGGACATTCTTTGTATTAATAAATCAACTTTTTGATGTTAATTAGTTTTATATGAAATGAACAAATAAAACCTCAGAGTTAAATATTTAAAATGCATTGCAATTTTTGGTTAAACCGTAAATATTTGCTCGTATTATAAAGCACGTTTGTTTATTTAACTAGTAATCGCATTTATTTATTTCATCATTGTTTATGAATTATTCAGGATGTAAAGGTATTTGGTTTGTGCTTATAAATGAGTATTTTATGTAGTTACGTTATTTGTATTTGATTAAGTGTCACTTTCACAACTAGAAGTTGCGTTTTATATTGTGTCACAATTATTTTTATATTAGCATCTATATTTGCTATCGTCAGCACTTGGTGAAATTAAATTGTATGTACTTGTTTTTTTGTAGTTAACACTTGTACTTATCACAATATTCTTTATTTAACACTTTCCAACCGGCTTCACTTTTTAAAGCATCATCAGGGCTTTTACACTAAAGATAAAAAAAGTCTTTTTTAAGCCGGTTGGCTAGAATGTAACTAAGTGTTAAATAAAGTATATTGTGGATAAGTACATGTGTTAACTACAAAAAGACGTGTGTATTTTATCATTGCTCATGGATTAACTTGTCTACAATCGAATATCAACCCTAATGTAAAACTCTCTAAGAGGTCCGCCGGCCCGTCATACACAAAATCAAAGGGGTGTCCCTGTTTAAGTATCGTCGACTAACATCAACGAAAGAATTATAATATTTGATTACTTTGATTAAATCGCATCTGTGGTCGAGCGGTCTGGGTGTTGGGCTTGACTACATGAGGTCTCAGGTTCGAATCCCGGGTCGGTCAACAAAAAGAAAATTGGATTTTTCCAATTTTCTAATAAAAAAATGTTGGTCGGGATTGAAAACGTGCCCGGTTGGCGATAGGCTTGCCACCTATCACATTATGGGACTTAGTATCTTCGGCTAGTCATGGGTGTCCTGGTTGTGCCTCTGCCTACCTCTTCGGGATATGGGTGTGAAGATATATATTTTTTTATTACTTTGGGGATAGAGTAATTAGTGAAATCTATCCAGTTTTTTTGAAGTAAAAATTTTTTTAGTGGTGTTGCGCACTTTTCTCGGACCGGGTAAAAACTTCTGAACTCGCGTCAGGACACGTGACCTGATCGAAAATTTGTAAGACGGCGCAGGGCACTTTCGTGATTAAGACGACGCAGGACGTTTGCGCGAATGTTCATGTTGTCATGTTTGTGTACGATAACGCAATAAATGAATTTTGTATTCTACTACATAAATGATAGTACTTTCATACTGATAATTAAAGTAATTCTTCTAAAATTATTCCCTAACCATTCTAAAATATCAAAAATGCACAACGTTAACATGCAAGTTTTCACTTCTGCCGCACTCACGGAGTTCAACCCGTCGTTTTTTTTATTAGAATACCAATAAAATTATAGTAATCCTAGATAACGTGCTTTCACTATCTGCGAAACCGTCTCTTTTGTATTTTTGTAATATAAAAAAAACAACTTATTTTGATATAACATATTAAAATTGTTTAGTTAAATACTGTTTCGGTTTTAATTAACATTTTGCCAATGATATTACGAAACACCGTTAGATATTTCTCTGCACTGAAATACTCTCTCATGGATATTTGATACAGCTTTTAGAATACATATTGGGCTTAAAAGCCTTATTTCAGAGAATAACTTCATTATAAATATTAAACAGGCAATATCAAGGAGGTGAATTTTAGATGAAAATTGAAAGACTTTAGCATTAAATGTTATATCTTAGAACACGGAAGATGTTCATTTTGATATTCAAATTGAGTTGTTTTATTGCTTTAAAAGAGGTATTTAAATATAACTCCTTAAAACTCAGAAGATTCATTTTAATTGAATGAATCAATATAATTAAAAAAAGCATTTTCACGCCCATAACCCCCACCCGGTAGGCAGAGGCAAAACCAGGGCACTCACGACTATCCGAAGACACTAAATCCCACAATGTGATAGGTGGCAAGCCTATCTCCAACCGGGCACATATCCAATCCCGGGCAACATTTTTTTTATTAGAAATTAGATTTTTCTCTCAATTCCAAATTTTTTTTGTTGCCCGACCCGGGATTCGAACCCGGTACCTCATGCAGTCAAGTCCAACACCTAGACCACAGAG
The DNA here is from genome assembly GCA_002245505.1 of Calephelis nemesis. Classification (NCBI taxonomy): domain Eukaryota; kingdom Metazoa; phylum Arthropoda; class Insecta; order Lepidoptera; family Riodinidae; genus Calephelis; species Calephelis nemesis. The sequence goes on along the minus strand of NJDD01006196.1, from coordinate 80,791 downwards.
GCGATATGATTTTACTTCTGTATATTTCAGATATACCTACTCTGCAGTGAAATAACGTACCTATTATTTTATTAATAGGAAGAAAGCGAACAAGTACTCCGCTTTTCTGATAGCAGGCAACCGTGGCCATCTTATTTATAAACATAAATTCACATAGAAGTAAAATTAAAGTAATATTAAATTAGTATCACTTTGTAATAAAGACTATAACACCAGGTTTCCTTTGCAGAATAGACCATCTCCCTTCCTGCCAGGCAGATCGTAAAAGGCGAGCATAGGCTTACCGTCAATAGCACCTTGACATCTGACTAGGTGGTAGAGTTTCGCAGCGACTCACCCAGATTAGTACCACCGCCTTGTCTATTCCTGCCGCCATAACGTCATGACATGTTCCGGTTCGGAGGGTAAGGGAGCCGGTAAACTTACTTTTGCTCAAGGCCTAACATCCGGCCTCAAGTTGGCAACGCACCATTACCAACTTCGGTGTCTCTAGGCGGCGTGAATTTCTTACCATCAGGAAATCCGTCTGCTTGTTTGCCTTCCTGTAACATAAAAAAAAGTATATGCTAGCTCTATGGTCAAATCAACCAAAGATGTTGCCTCATCGAAGACTGAACCCGAAATTATATACTGTGCATGTTACGATGTCAATACTAGTCACTGTAGTGTTGTGGTCTAGGGGCAGGATAACTAACAAAACATGTTTGAGCACAGGTTGGCAACGCACCATTGCCATCTTTGCCTATGGCCGATTTCTTTCAGCATAAGGAAAACTGTTTGCTTATTTGCCTCAAAGTCTTATTTTTTTTGTTCTTACACTAAATAATATATATTGTTATGAAATTAATTAAATATCTATTTAAGTATTTCTATGTATTAGTATCGTTGACTAACACTCATAACACAAGAATATAGGTAACTTGCTAACTTTGGGGCTAAATTCAATTTGTTTAACTTGTCCAGATCCATTTATTTATTATTTATTAATGAAACGAAACGTGATTTACATTTTTTATTAAAAATCAAAACACAAATTCAAACAGAATATTTGCATAGTTATTTCCGCTACGCATAACTTTGTATGAGCGGACCATAAAAGGATCGTTCTAGAACCACAAACAATTGGTTTATTGTGTGAGTGTTGGCTTTTCCAATAAAAATGTCAGAAAAGTGAATAAAAATATGAACAGTTTTGTCTATGTGGTTGTAGTTTAGGAAACATGGTTTGTGGTCACCGAAGAGCTACCTTTGTTTCATGTTCAGTTTTGTCTTTTACCTTTTAGTTAGAGATTTAGACTTTTCGTCATTATTTAAAGTTGTACATTTGTTCATGGATGACAAATTTTTAAAACTTAATTTTGAAAATGTCAATCCACCCGTTCGAGATTAGACATCTTCAGTTTCGATGACAATGCAGGTATGATTAGTCAATTTAAAAATGCCGCTACAACGAATGACCAATTAGAACTAATGATTTGATCAGAGCTGTATTTATTATTTTTATTTGTGAGAAACTATATTAATGTTAATATTGTCTCAAGTGGTCTAACGGTCTGGCATCGGACTTGACTTTTTGATGTCCCATGTCGCGGGTCGGTCAACAAAAACAAAAAGAAAATGTATATTTTCAAGATTGAATAAGTGTCCGGTAGGCGATCTGCTTGCCAACTATCACATTGTGAGACTTAGTGTCTTCGGCTAGCTGTTGTGGGTGCCCTGGTTGTGCCTCTGCCAACCTCTTTGGGGATATGGGCGTGAAGATACTTTTTAATTCAAGTAAAAACACCGGTTGTGTCGTTGCTCTGCATGTAAAGCAACGCAGGTATGTTAGTTAAACATATTAAATTAAAAAATATATTGTAAAAATTGTTGAATTCAAATCACGTAGGTACAGTCGTGCTCAAAGGTGACTATTGTTCATATGAACAGTGAAACAGTGATTGTTGTTGATTTCTCGCTTTTAATATAACATATTTTTATTTTATTATTATCGTTGCAAGGCTTTGCGTAATTGTGGAAAATAATATTTTTATCTGAATCAATAACTGTGTTGTTATGTGTAATGTTTTTTATCTCATTCTTTGCTGTCAAACTTTTCTTCTTCGTCTTTTATGTATCTGTCGTCTAGTTTGGGGCGCGTATTTCTACATTTTTTTCGGTATGTTATTTATTTATTTCGATCAAATAATGTTTTTATAATCATATGGAGTGTAATACCGCTTTTATTGGAAACAAAAAAATGAGATCATTTAAAAAAAAGTAGCTCTAATGTAGATCACAGGCTTAAAAAACACTTAAAATTTCAAAATAAAATAGAAATTTCTGATTCAATAACATTATTACAGAATAATTTTAAAGTTTGTAATAATACAATATAATTTAGCAAATAAGAATGAGTATATAGATGATAAAATGCAAAATAAATATTGACCGAAAAAGTAGACAGAGGGCTTCGAAGTGCTAGTCCTACAATTTTAAAAGTGGAAAACCTATCACACGTAGGGGACATAAATCATCATGGGCCACGTTGCTTTTAGCTATAATTAGCTGCTCCGGCGAACTTAATTTCAATAGTTTAGTTTGTGTTTGAAAAATTAGAAAAGCGAATGCTTCCGAAATGGTTCCACGTAACTTATATTAGCATCCTACTAATACAACTAAATAAATTATAAAGATATTAAATTATATATAATATATAAACTAACTAATTTTGGAGTTACACATATAAGATAAGTGAAAAATGTATGCATTGTTAATTACAACTCAAAAACTACTGGACCGATCATAATAAAATTAATGTAGAATCGTCTAGAAATCATGACCTATCTTTCTAAAAAAGAACTAGATAAATCGGTTGGATATTGACAGAGTATTTGCTTAAGAAACATAAAAAATAAAAATAAAATACAGTTGAATTAAAAACCTTCTCGTATTTTGGAGTCGTTAAAAAAAACACATTTTTGCATTTCCCAACCTGGAGATCGAACCCAAAAACTAAAGTAGTCAACTCCAATACTACCATAATTGATAATGCAAGCAAACAAAAATAAAGCAATAATAGTAACTTGTAAACTGCGTCAGATATAGATCGTAGAAGAAGTAAAATGTCAAACAGTTAAAGAATCAACAACAACATCAAAATTGACTCATCCATAAAATCGTTCAAAGTTAGCGCAAATCAAAGACATTCACTATTTGAACACCTAATTTTTTTTAGGCGATCGACAAAGGATTTGTTAAAAGTCAGCAGCGAATATAATATGTATGTATGAATAAACGTATTAATATGTTCTTTTATGACATCGTGTACTATTCTGGTTTTAAATTTTTTCAATAAAATATCAAGTTTTGATTGAAATAAAATTGAAAAAAGAACGATTTCGTTCATATAGATGAACAAAGCTTACCATTTAATATGTAACTATTCATTTTTAAGTAAAAAAACAGATAAATAATTCAAAATTGAAATGGAAAAGAGCAAACACAGGAGTGTATCCGTTTGAAATTAAACTGTTCGTTGATATTGTGATCTGTATGTATAAATACTTTCAATTCGAAATTTAAAAATCAGCGCTTTTTGGTTTCGTGAAATTGAGTTTCAGTTAGTTATTTTTACACATACGTATTTTATTAACTGGCTTCAAAATAGCAATATTTTCTAAATTATTAAAATAGAATATTTTCTATATTATTAAATTATTAAATAGGATTATTTTCTAAATTTTCCCCCGTGTTGGTCCGGGTTCCTTTGTAGAATAGACCATCTGCCTTCCTTGCCAGGCAGCTCGTAAAAGGCGAGCAAAGGCTTACCGTCACTAACACCGTGAATTCTGACTAGGTGGTAGAGTTTAGCAGCGACTCGCCCGGATTGGTACCACCGCCTTACCTATTCCTGCCGCCATAACGTCATGACGTGTTCCGGTTCGGAGGGTAAGGTAGCAGGTAAACTTATTTTTGCTCGAGGCCAAACATCCCGGCCCCAGGTTCGCAACGCACCATTACCACCTTTGGTGTCTTTAGGGGGCGTGAATTTCTTACCATCAGGAAATCCGTCTGCTTGTTTGCCTTCCAATATCATAAAAAAAAAACCATGAGGTCTCGGGTTCAGTCCCGGGTCGGGCAACAAAAAGAAAACGTGTTTTTTTCAATTTTCTAATAAAAAAATGTTGCTCGGGATTGGATGTGTGCCCGGTTTGACGATAGGATTGCCACATTGTGAGACTTGGTGACTTGGGCTAGTCATGGGTGCCCTGGTTGTGTATCTGCCTATCTCTTCAGGACGTTCAGATACGTTACTTTTACTCTTATAAATATTTGGCTAGGCTTGCCCCAAATTGTAACAAGTTCAACTAAAGGACGAGATATTAGATATTCATGTTTTAATGTTTCATTCTACAAATCCCTTGAATGCTTCAGTTAAACAATTATTGTGAAGATAGTCTAGTGCCACGATCATTGCCGGCCCACAAACTGCGTATCGCTTGACATCACTACATAGTATAAAACAAAGTCACTTCCTCTGTCCCTTTGTCCCTTTTCATGAAAATTAATAGAAGAAGGAAAAATCCATACCTACTTAAATCCAAATAATATTATTTAGTTGCAATTTTCCGCCAAAAAAGTATCTGCTCTAGTAGTTCTATTAGTATGAATATTAGTTTTATGAAATTAACCATACTGTAAAATAATTTCTTGTAAAGGATAGACCGTCTGCTTTTTTATCAGACAGGAAAGAGGAGAGCAAAGCTCAAATTAGATAACTGGTGGAAAATTGCGGTGCTGCAACATGTCAGCCTTATCTATTCCTGCCGCTATAATGACAGTGTCAGTGTCGTTCCAGTATGGAGGGTACACTTACACAATAGGCCATATATCCCGGATGCAGGACATACTGTCATGTCTATGATGTCTATAGGCTTTGGTTGTACATAGCATCAGATCGGTGTATTACTAAAAAAACTCCGATTTTTAAAAAAAATATTTTAAGGAGCTAAATGAATTCAAGTAAAAAGAGCTCATTTCATCTATACTAATATTATAAATGCAAAAGATTGTCTGTCATATTTCCGACTCTGATGTACAAGACCAATTTTTATGGAATATAATACGAATGGATAGACTTTTGTTCAAACGGAGGTTACTTTTTCAAAATTCATCTCTTTAGTAATTGCAATTGGGGAAAAGGCAGCTCGTAAAAGGCGAGCATAGGCTTACTATCACTAACACCGTGACAGATGACTCGGTGTTAGAGTTTCTCAGCGACTCGCCCGGATTAGCACCACCGCCTTACTTATTCCTAGTCATAACGTCATGACGTGTTCCGATTCGGAGGGTAAGGTAGCCGGTAAACTTACTTTTGCTACCACTTCGGGGATATGGGCGTGAAGAAACTTTTTATTGGTACGGCGGTATTGGTAAGGCCAGTGAATAAATGTATGAAAATGGAAAATATTTTTATTTTACAGATTACATTATTAACAGTTACAATAACTGTCTGTTGATGACCTCACTAGGCAAGCCTGTATTGAGGCAACCTTTATTCCTGTTTGCAACTACATTTAACTTAAACCTCGTTCAAAGAACAGTTTACTTAATATATAATATACATATTATAATAATGTAGTAGGGGAGCCCGGATCCTAAATGTGTAGTCAATCCAGCATAATAGCACTTCGTCTGTTAGATGGCGAATAATTAAAAAGTTATGTGACGTTTGTATTTTTAGATGTGTGGTGAGTATCTTAAAAAAATCAATTACGATGAATTAGTCATACACGAGCGCAACGACTGAAATATGTCAATCAGACCAGTCTGTAAATGTAAAGTGTTAAACTCACGGCAAGACACTTCTCTGATCGAAAATTTGTAAGACGGAGAAAGAGTAAAACCACTGAATAATTGTCTCGGCATTTCACACTTTGATTTTCATTTCGTCCGCCCGGTAATTTTCACGCTAGCTTACAACGAGGATGCAGGCCTAACTGTGAGGTAGCTTTAAGATCCTGAATGATGTTTGCTTCAACACATATGTATAATGCGAGAGGTTCGTGTAAACCGCCTATTCGCACTGAGGTCGTGCCGCACCAACACATCGCGCCCCTTGCCGCATGGCTCACACTTACAACAAAAACTTTGTCAGTTTAGACTTATTTAACACAACTATCATTAAATTTAAAAAAGACCTTAGACATAAACTGTCATCTGTTTAGTGCTCAAGGCACAATTTACAATCAAACTTACTTTATGTGATCTATTCTCCGAAATGTACATTTATATACGTAATGTCATTCATTTAATTTTGAGTAATTTCTACCGATTGCTTAGATATGAATCTGTTATAATGGCGTGGGTTCCACTACTGTAAACGTTAAGAATATTATTTAAGTATAACATGTATAGTGTAGCTGTTTGTTGTCACTAATAAACAAAATAAAAAAAATATATGTAGCATTTTTTTTTGTTTACCAACAAATTCATTTAAATGAGTATTATATTTTAGCACATAAACGATAGTACTTTACTGATAAAAAAATTAGTGCAAAAGTTATTCCCTAACCATACCAAAATAACAAAAATGCACTTGAACGTTAATATTCAAATTTTCACTTCTACTGACATTCCCGGAAATCCGTTTCTTTTTTAGGTTTCTATACCTCTTACTCCTGTATATCACCCTCAAATTATCAAAATATGATTCGGAGAAACGTACTTCAACCTGGCATTGTATATTGTCAAGCCGAAAACAATTAGACAAATACCCTACCCACGCGTCTCTTTATATAGATTTGATAATAGAGGTGCTTGAGCATGGTTTAAGGAATCCCACATAACTTGAGACCATCTGCCTTCCTACCAGGCAGCTCGTAAAAGGTGAGCATAGGTTAAACGTCACTAACACCGTGACAACTGACTATGTGGTAGAGTTTCGCAACGACTCACCCGGATGAGTACCACCGCCTTACCTATTCCTGCCGCCATAACGTCATGACGTTTTCCGGTTTGGAGGGTTAGTTAGCCGGTAAACTTACTATTGCGCAAGGCCCAACATTACGGATTTAGGCTGGCAACGCACCATTACCACCTTTGGTGTCTTTAGGCGGCGTGAATTTCTTACCATCACAAAAAATGCAAAAAATCACCCTTTGCTTCCCCTACTACATACATAATATAAATTATTACTGTTGAAATTACTCACCCTTTAAGTCTTTACAAATCTGTTTGAAACGCACCAAATGACCCGTTATAATGTTCATTCATACAATTTAACTGAGCTGATTCAACATTGCCCAATTTCAATAATTGAGTGTTACATTTTGTCCAATTTTTCATAATAGAAATCTTCCAATCTCAATTTTTCGTCGTATTAAAAAAGGGATGTTCAATTACTTTTCGTCTGTAAAATTCTCAAGTCCGATTATGCAAATTTACAATAACAAAGGATTTTTCGTTTTTTTGGACATTTAGATTTACTTGCTTTACAATTTTATTTTCAAATATTTGTAGATTTTATTGAGATTTGGAATTGTTGTTTCTTTGAACTTTAGTTTTATGTTTGCTTGTTGCCCGCGTTTTAAGAATTTTACGCTCCTGCTAGAAAATCTTAAGATTTTAAGGCCTCTGTGGTCAAGCAGTCCAAGTGTTAGACTTGTCGCGGGTTCGAATCCCGTGTCGGGCAACAAAAAACAAAATGTGGTATTTCCAAATTTCTAAAAAAAAAAGTTGCCCGGGATTGGATATGTGCCCGGTTGGCGTAATAGGGATCACATTGTGAAAACTAGTGTCTTCGGCTAGTCGTGGGTTGTGCCTCTGCCTAGTTTTTCGATGACATGGTCGAGAAAATATTTTTTGATTAAGACCAAAACGATAAAATAATAGGAAATGATGAAGTTAAATCAAAATTGGTTCAGTGTTCAAAATGTATCCAAACCGTGACATCGACAATTTTATATAAATATCGAAGATTTGTTTATCATCATGTTTATTATTGATTTGTATATAAAACAAAGTTGGTTTTCGCTGTTTGTCGCTACGTATGCTTATAGCTTCAAAACTATGCAACAGATTTTCATGCGTTTTTTGACCTCCCTTGCACCCGGCTCCTAACGCCGAACGACAAGCCGCCAATACTCTTCCATCAAGTCCACCCAGTAACCAGAACGCAGCACGAAGTCGAGGTACGGTCTCCCGGGAGACAGCCCTTGGTGCTGGCGTTGTAGGCAACAGTCCCATGCATTTAAATAATGATGTCTCAGGCTGAGCACTCTGCTCGGCCAACAAAGCTCGGTGAAGTTGCAAAAAATCGCGAGATTAGCAACAAATATTGTAGTCATTAAAAAAAAAGTTTTTTGAAATACATAGTGATCTTAGAGACAGATTTATAGATGTACCTTATAACACAAATTTTGTTCTACCAGTTTGAAGCTGGGTTGAGCTAATAGCACTTTTTAGTTATACGAGTATAAAAGTATATTTTTCTCGTATTGATTTATTTCCTTTCTGCCAAATAGCTCCTAAAAGGCGAGCCTAGGTTTACTGTCACTAACACCGTGACATCTTACTGAGTGATCGACATGCCCCGACTGGTACCACCGCCTTATCTATTCCTGCCTCCATAACGTTGGCACTTGCCGTTGACGTGTTTCGGTTTGGAGGATAAGGTATCCTAATTTCCCAGCCTCAGATTGGCCACGCACCATTACTATCTTTAGTGTCTCTGGGCCTAGTGAATTTACTATCAGGAAATCTCTCTACTTATTTGCCTTCCGATATTATTAAAAAAGTGTGTGTGTGTGTGGCAGCTAAGACGCACGATTGGAGTTTACTCCTTACGAAATGTATCTTGCAGCACACATGTCTCCTACAGCAGATTTAGTTACCTATGTTAATTCTTCTGAAATTAGTATCATCGCAGACATTAGAAGTGTGATCCAAATAGTCAGTATTTTGATAGGTAGCGACTCCTCCTGCACGGAGACTACGAAGTATCGCGCAGGAGGAGATCCCGAGAATGAGATTCGCTGTGTAATGTATTCCATCTCATTCTTTTACACGTTCAATCCTACGGATATATATGTTTGTCTCTTTCTACGTAACGCCTCAACTTTTCGTGTTACACTTGATTTTACTCCTCATAAAATTTACGTACCGAGCCTTATAACTCAAATCGTTTCTTAAGGAGTAAACTCCAAAAAACTGCTTTTTTGTATGGCAGCTTCAAAAGGTAAACACGGGTTAAATAGGTCAACACCAACAAATCTACTGGTGATAGAGTGCTGTGCCGCAGCTTGTCCGGATAGGTATCGACTGTCTTACTAATTCCTGCTGCCATAGTGATAGCCATTTTCCTGTCAGGAAGGTAAGGTAGCCGGATGACTTACACAATAGGCCTTACATCCCGGTCACTGGCAACGCACGTTTGACATCAATGGTGTCTGCCACGACTGTCTCCGACATCAGGAGAGCTGTGTGCTTATCTATCACCTATATATTTATATCTATTTTTTAATACCGTTGAAGCTTTCGTGCTCGCCATTGTCGTAGAAAATTTTTTCTCACAATATGTTAAATATCCTAGCATAATATAAACAATGAATTACAATTTGGGTCTTTAGGTGCTTATAAGAAACACTGCACAATAAAAAAAATGAAAAGAAAGCTTGTCTGCCTTTCGGTTCGCTAGAAACATAAATAACAGACATATCGAGAACAAAGGAACTTCATCCTTTAAATAACAAAGAAAATTTATGCTAACAAGAGGCTAAACTTGACTTGAAAAGCTTCCGTTACTTTTGGTTGAAATAATTTTGGTGATTTTATCGATATGGTGGTTGTAAACTTGCAATTTTATCTTTTATATATACTCTACGTTTTATCAAAAAAAAACGGACATGAATACATAATGTAATACCTAAAGTTATATAGCTTGTCCGCAGAAACCTGTTTAGGGAGAGGGATAAAAAGTAACTAAAAGTTAGTAATATGTATCATCCAAAGGTTGTGTCAAGTGTCTCTAAAACTGGAATGTTTGAATAAAAAATTATATACGAGTATTATACGTGATGCCAAAACTTTGGACCCCATTTTAAAAAAATCGCGAGAACGCAGGATCATAAAATTTGGCACACTTATAGTTTATGTATAGGAGAAGTGCAGAACGCTTATATTTTTCAATAATAATGCTTATAAAGTACATTAAATCTATAAATAAAACATTACCCGGAGTTTTGGCGCCACCGAGAGAAAAGATGGTCCAAGTTTTTTCATAATTATTGAATTTCGTGTTGATATCGAGTGAAATTAGTCAATTTTGGTGGCATTTTGTACAATTTTGTTCAGTGAAAGTACACAATGACCGAACCAACCTTTCTCATTTCCACACCAACACCAACCGCCATCCCCACTCTCTCTCTGATTTCTTGATTAGGATAGAAGTTAGCGGTTATAACACCACACATTTTCAAGGCAACATAAAACCGAGTCGCCTCTATAGGCAAGCGGTCCGGAATAGGACTTAACTCCTAGGGGTCCCGGATTCGAATGCCGGGCAAGCACCAAAAAGAATTGTTTTTTTTTCAACCTTATACATAAAAATCAATTGCTGTTCGCTTGTCTTGCTAAAATCTAGAACAGCTGGACCGATTTGGCTAATTTGATTTGGAATTACTTGTGTAAGTCCACGGAAGTTTTAAAAGATAAAAAAAGAAAAACTATACGGAAAGTAGGAAAAAACCATTATTTTAATTTTTTTAGCAGAATGGGTGAAACGAAGTTTGCTAGGACATCTAGTTTTCAAAAAAAATCAACGTTACCCGTAATAGCTATGTTCCAGCTTGGTGATAGGTGTTTCACCTTTCACATTATGGGATTTAATGTTTTGGGCTAGTTATTGGTGGCCTGTTTAAACCTCTTCCTATCTCTTCAGGAAAATGGACGTGAAAATACTTTTTTAAGTTAATAATAAAATATAATACTAGTATTAAATATCCCTAGACAAGTTACACAAATTGAATCTAACCCCAAAGTAAGCAAATTATATGCTTGTGTTATGGGTGTTAGTCAACGATTCTATTACATATAAATACTTAAATAGATACCAGAATAAATTTAATAAACACCCAGACAAGGAAATGCAGGCATTAAAATGTTCATCACACAAATGAATCGAACCCGAGCCTTGCGAGTGGTCGGTGTAGTTAGGCATGTACGACAAACGAGGCGGTCAAAATAAAACTAAAAAAGATTTTACTTGCACAGTTATTAGGTGGTAACTATTCCTGCCGCTATAGCGTCATGACGTGTTACGCTTTGGAGGGTAAGGTAGCCGGTAAACTTACTTTTTTTCAAGGCCTAACATCCTGGCCTCAGGTTGGCAACCCATTGTTTAACTGTGTATGAATACATATACAATTAAACAAAAATGTTTAAAGTAGACTTAAAAAACAAATTCCCCTTCTATAATTGGACATAACTGTACACTAGCCATTTCCCTTTACAAATATAATAAGCACCGTTTCAATTTTCATGACTCCGCTATAAATATTCAATCAAAATTAATACCTTGGTGTCGGGGGAAATGCCTGGTTATAACAATGGAAATTAATACTGAAGATGTTTTTTATTATGATATTGGAAGGCGAATAAGCAGACGGATTTTTTGATGGCAAGAAATTAACGCCACCTAGAGACACTAAAGGTGGTAATGGTGCGTTTCCAACCTGAGGCCGGAATGGTAGGCCTCGAGCAAAAGTGAGTTTACCGGCTTACCCTTGGGATACCTTACCTTACCCTTGGGACCGGAACACGTCAACGGCAAGCACTGACGTTATGGCGAGAGGAATAGATAAGGCAGTGGTTCCAATCCGCGCGAGTTGCTTCAAAACTCTACCACTTAGACAGATATCACGGTGTTAGTGACGGTAAGCCTATGCTCGACTATAACTGGCAGGAAGGCAGTTTGTCTACAACATTGATCTAGAACATTGTCTACTTTGTACAAATATTTTAAACATTCATATTAAATTATATTCATATTCATATTAAATTCATATTAAATAAACACTTGCATGTTTAATATAAGGCGAAATCGGTTAGCTATTTACAAAATAGTAAATTATTAGTGATACGTAAAACTGTACAAGTATTTTTTCATTTAAATATATAAATATTTGGACGTTTTGCCAAGCGCCGATGATAAAAAATATCAAATGTTTTTGGTTAATTACTTTTTACTCGGAGATATTTTAGATTTAAATAAGGTTAAAACATTTACTAAAAAACAACTTCAAAATTTTTATAAAATGAAAATTTGCTATTTAATTTCTTTTCGATTTTTTTAAAGTAGAACTCTTTAACGGGTTTCCAAACGTATGTCGCGGACTTAAAGTATAAACAGAGACGTGTTGGGAAGGCAAACAACTTTATTTCGCCTTTTGTGGTAAAAATAAATTATTTATGCACAAACAAATGTACTTATTTACTTATTGTTGTATTGTTAAATACAACAATATGTAAATAAGTGGTAGTAGTAGTATTTTCACGCCCATATCCCCGAAGAAGTAGGCGGAGGCACCACCAGGACACTCACGGCTAGCCGAAGACACTAAGTCCCACAATGTTATAGGTGGCAAGCCATCATCAACCCCGCACATATCCAATCCCGGGGAATGTTATTTTTATTAGAAACCTGAAAATATATACATGCAAATGTTTTTATTGCCCGACCTGGGGATCGAACCTGGTACCTAAAGAGTTCAAGTCCGATGCCAGACCGCTAGACCGCGCAGAGTCTATAATTAAAATAAATAATTAAATAAAAATTTTTCAACTTAAGCTTCGCACGAGTATAAAATATAAATATAAACCCTCCTCTTCAAACACCTCTTCTCTTTAAAACTTTCTCTTTAAAAGGTAAACCTTTTAAAAAAAACGCATCAAAATCCGTTGCGTAGTTTTATAGATTTAAGCATACGAGTACAAATGGACATAGGGACAGAGAAGTACTATGTTTTATACTATGTAGTGATATTATACCGAAATAGATCCCACTCAATGCAAACACTTCCATTTTCCTCTTCGTCACTAAAGAGATGTATTAATTCCCTTTAGATTGCCGGCAATTCCCCTGAAATCAAGGCATTAACATTGTTTGAATATTTATAGTGGAGCAATGGAAATTGAAATTGTGATGAAATAGTAAAGAGCTTATTACGACAACGGCAAAAATGTTTTAATAGAAACAGAAACCTTCCATCCATTTTTCTTCAGTAAAACTGTAATGATTTAACAGTATTCCTTTTATATATAATACTAGCTGACTCGGCAGACGTTGTTCTGCTACTTTTTTTAATGTGATAATATTAAAAATACATAGGGGTTAGTCACCCTTGTTACTTAGGGGTATGAAAAATAGGTGTTTGTTTGTGTTTGTCAAGAGCCTCCGAAATCGGCGTGTTTGTATGAAAAATCCGAAGGAAGCAAGACAGGTTTGTCAGGATCGTGAGGTCTGGCACTCGATACTCTCTGCCTACCCCGTAAGGGACTTGGCGTGAAGATATGTATGTATGTAAAAATAGGTGTTTGCCGATTTTCAGACCTACATAATAAGCTCACAAAATTTTACGAAAATCGGTCTAGCCGTTTCGGAGGACTTCAATCACGCACACCGTGACACGAGAAATCTAAATGTGAAATGAATACTACTTGGACTTTTTATAATTTTGGAAGGCAATTAAGCACAGATTAGCATATACCAGTAATATTTGCAACCATTATTGATACCTCTGTGGTCTAGCGGTCCAGGTAATGGACTTGAGTTCATGAGATCCCGGGTTCGGTTTTCGGGTCGGGCACCAAAAAGAAAATGCAGTTTTTCCATTTTTCTAATTACAAAAAATTGGTTCCTAGAGATTAGATGTGTGCCTGGTTGGTTACCTATCACATTGTGGGACTAAGTGTCCGGCTAATCGTGGGTGCTCTGGTTGTGACTCCGCCTACCTCTTCGGGGATAAGGGCGCGAAGATAGTTTTGAAGATACAAGAATAGTAATTGACCGTTGCCAGCTTGAAGTTAAGATGACTTTTAGCCCATAACCGGAGTCGTAACAATTCTTCTGTTAAGGTTCCGCGTTCTCTATATAGTAAAACTATTTCTGTCTGAAGCTGGGTAGGGTCAAGCAAATACGAAACGGGTCATTAACAACTACACATCTGGTGGTAAAATGTTGAGCAGCAACTTGCCCGGTAGGGATTCATCACTTTGCCTATTCCTTGCACTATGATGACAGCGTCAAGTTCCAATCCAGGGTATAGGATAGCCGGTAGACTTGTGCTATTGGCCTAAAAGCATGGCCACAGGGCAACGACGCACCTACAACATCAATGGTGTCTTTAAATTGCAGTTATCTCTTACCACAAGAAAAAATGCGTGCTTGTTCGCTGTCATTTGCCATATAAAAAATCGATGAGGTTGATAAGTTAGATAACATAGTACAAATAAATTACTAGCTCTCTCCTTGGCGATAGGCTAGCCACCAATATCTTTTTAGGATTGAGTGTCTTCGGCTAGTCGTGAGCGTCCTGGTTGTGTCTCAGCCTCCCTCTTCGAGGATATGGGCGTGAAGATACTTTAGTCTAAAGCGAAAAAAATATTTTTTATTAGAAAATTTTAAATGTGTATTTTAATTTCTAAAGAAAATGACGCTGCTTTCGTACAAACAATTTATTTTTTAATATCAATCAAAAGTTTTAAGCTTATGTCATTCATTGCAAAGTAGGTTTTGTTAGTCTTTCCATACTCACGAAATAATGTTTGAATGTTTGTATATATATCGTTTCAAGCATTCATCAGTTACCGACATATACCTTCTTATGTCTATATGAACCTCCAAGAAAAAAGCGTACTCATTCCATAAAGATGGGCAACGCATCTGTGATACTCCTGTCGTTGCAGATGTCCGTGGGCGGCGGTGGTCACTTTCCATCAGGTAACCCACTTGCTCGTTTGCCTCCTCTTCTATGAAAAAAAATAAATATCCGTCCATCGATTCAGTATCTGTGAAAAAAAAAGACACCAAAATCTATCATGTAAGGGAAGTTTTGAAAAGTAACTGTCCGTCTTCTTTTTGACATTTTTTCTGATCTTTGACATGATTTTGATCTTTGACATTATTCTTTCTTCTCCCTTTTTCCGTCATAAAATGTCTCCTATTTAAACGCCGTTTAGTCGCCCCCGTTCCAGGAAAGTGTAACCTTTGCAATTATTATTTCAATTTCCTTGTGGTATTTCGCTGGCGTAGCCTAAGTCGAAATTTAATTTTGAAAATGTCAGTGTGTCAGGTTGCGGTGGATGATTTGTATTAGAATTTAAGTTTTATTTTACTGGATTTTTATGGTATTTCTGTGATATAGACAAACTTCTGATTTTTACCTCTAGTTAATACTAGTATATAGTACTGGTTACCGCCTTGTGTGATGAACATTTAGATGTCTACATTTTCGGGTCTGGGTGTTTATTAAATTTATTCTGGTATCTATTTAAGTATTTCTATGTAATAATATCGTTGACTAGCACCCATTACACAAGCATGTAATTTACTTACTTTGGGGTTAGATTCAATTTGTGTGATTTGTCTAGGGATATTTATTTATTTATTATTTTCTGACTGAACAATCTTAATTACTAGACTACAACAGAGAGTGGTAGGTCAAGTAACCACATTTTTTAGGTAATGGAAGGTAAACAATCAGACAGATTTCCTGATGGTAAGAAATTCACACTGCTTAGAAATATCAAAGGTAGTAATGGTGCGTTGCCAACCTGAGACCGGGATGTTAGACATCGAGCAAAAGTAAGTGTACCGGCTACCCTACCCTCCAAACCGGAACACGTCAACGGCAAGCATTGATGTTATGGCGGCAGGGATAGGTAAGGCGGTGAAACCGATCCGGGCGAGTCTCTGCAAAACTGTACCACCTGGTAGGATGTCACGGTCTAAGTGACGGTAAGCCTATGCCTGCTTTTTACGAGCTGCCTGGAAGCAACGCAGATTCTCGGACCAACACGGGGAAAAACTGCAGGTACTGGTTGAACAATCTTTACTACTAGACTACAACAGCGAATGATGGGCCAAGTAACCACATTTTCATGGGGTTTGTTAGCGGACACGGCCGATCAGTTACTAAGAGACAACCATGGCCTATGAACACCATAGATATGGTAGGTACGTTGTTATTCTGTGGCCGAGTTATTAGGTCAAATCCTACTTATATTGTAAATGCGAAAGTTTATGTGTTTGTTTTTTTTTCTCCTTCACGTAAATTGTTAAACCGATGTTCATGAAGTCTTGAAAAAGATAGAGGTAACTTGGATTAATACATAGAATAGTTTTTACCACGAAGAATGTCGCTGTGGGACCATCAACTACGCAGGCAACGCCGCGGGCAACAGCTAGTACAAACACAAATGTGTAGATAATACTTCAGAATTTTTTTTGTTACTTATTTTGCTTGCGACTTAATAAATTAAGAATATTTACTTTAAAAAAACAGTGTTTGAGGAATTAAAGTAATTAATGAAGTAACAGACTAAGTCGAACAAAACCTTGTAAACATTTAAATTGAAATTTGCAAAAACTCGCTGAATTTAAAAACATTTCAAATGTTTAAATGAAAGTAAACAGGAAACATTATTTAGAATGGAACATGAAACAACGATGATTTAACAAAGCAATATCAAAACCTTTTGTTTTTAACCCTGTTCGTAATAGGGTTGATACTTTAAAAAAAAAATAACAAAAAAATAGAAATGTATATTTTCTATTTCTACTAAAAAAAGTTTCATAGAATTGGATATAATATGCCCAATTGGCGATTGGCTTGACAACTATCACATTATGGGACTTAGTGGCTAGTTGTGGAAGTCCTGGCTGGGCCTCTGCTTACCCCTTCGGGGATACGGACGTAAAGATACTAATCTCTAATAACACTAATAACACTAGACAGCCTATTGTAGAAACGTATACATTGACCCACATTCAGTGTTTTCGTGTAGTTGTGGGTTCCCTGGTTGTGCCTCTGCCTATCTCTTCGGGGACATGGGAGTGAAGATATTTACTTCAAAGAAATAATTGAAAAAAATCCTAAAACAAAAGTTGTACGCAAACGCGAATTTGATGTAAGTATCTTTGTAAAGTCTTTTTGTTTCACATGACGTGTTATTTTTTTTTTGATATTTTGTGGTTTTAATAGACATACATATCTTCACGCCAAGTCCCTTACGTGGTAGGCAGACAGTATCGAGTGCCAAACCTCACGATCCTGACAAACCTGTCTAGCTTACTTCACATTCATTACCCTTTTCATACAATACGCCGGTTTCGGAGACTCTTGACACCACCCTCGGATAATGTCCGATTGATCTGATCGTGGAATGTCAGCCTTGGTCTCTCCAGGTACCTACATCCATCCACATTCGCATTTTATATCTGCTTTGCCAATCTTTCATCTGTCATTCCTTCTACATGACCGAACCAGCGGAGCATGCCCTTTCGCATTTTAACACCAACACCTTCTTTCAATCCCACTCTTTCTCGTATCTCACTGTTACGAATGTGGTCAGCGAGCGTTACACCACAGATTTTCCGAAGTGCTCTCATTTCGACCGCATGTATCCTATTTTCATGCTCCTTCTGACATATCCAATTCTCGCTTCCATGCAATAACGTCCAAATTTAAATAAAATAAAATACTGTTTTTGTAATTGAAACCGGAACGCTACAGTTGCAGTGGTTAGATTCAAAGGCGTGATTTTTTGGTAAAAGTACAGAATTAAAGTTTAGAAAGTTTACAAAACTTACAGTTTTAGCTTTAATTATTTAAGTACTTCGGAACACTAACACTTTGAATTGTGAATAAGAAATTTTAGGTTTCATTAGACTTTTCTTTCAAAACATAACAAAAAAAACATGTTAAAAAATATTTAATAAAACGAAAGTTACAACCCTAAGGATGTAAATATATTTTAATTTGAATTGTTATCAATTCATACATTCAATGGAGTTTTATTTTGATCATGGCAAAACTTAAACCACAAAAGCATTTTAATACTAGCTCTTACTTGCAGATTTGTCTGTAGAATAGGATAAATGGTTAACATTTGGGAAAGATAAACTTAGCTTTTACTAAAATGCTTTCTCAAAGCTAACAAACAACAGCAATTATCAGATAACTTTTTTTTGTAAGTTTAAAAAGAAACAAAGAAGTGACATCACTCTTAAGTATCAATTTAAAAAAATATATGTATTTCTCATTTTTTAAATTAATGAATTAATTACCTTTGTGGTCTGGAGATGCAAATAGTCTTTTGACTAAGTTAGGTTTTGAGTTCGATTCCCGTGTCGGGTGACTCAAAAGTAGAAAATGTTTTTTTTCCAATTTCTGTCAAGTTTAAATTTACATTTAACATTTTACTTTCGATTTGTTATAGGTTTCTTAGTTGTACCTCTGCCTACCTCTTCGGGGATACAGACGTGACGACAATTTCTATATGTTTTTCTAAAACAATTTCTTTACATTTTTCTATGAGATAGATAAGAGGCATCTATATGAAAAAACTCCTCAAAAATTCCATTCTTTGCTTATCCCGTAAGCCTTCCCATCGATCACAGGCCTGGATGCAAGCACAGTTTTATTAAATTGTATTAATATATTTAACTGAAAATAACCTCATTAAAATAAAAAAATACATAATTTTTCCGTTTAAAGTGACAACAAATTGTATGGAGAAATTCTTTTCATAAAATGATAGATTACTTGTCATTTTGATTTAAATATGATTAAGCGGGGCAAATTTTATTGTTAGGGAATTTAACATTTTCTTTTTAGTAAATCTCTCTATTAATCATCTGTAGGTTTTTATCATGACGTTAATTGATAAGTGGTGATTTTTTTATGACGCGTTTAAAAAGAAAAATGGAGCGCTTGAAAAGTTATTACGGTTCAAATCCATTTATTTGCATTGAAATACGTAGTAGTAGTATCTTCACGCCCATATCCATGAGGTAGGCAGAGACACAACCAGGGCACCCACAACTAGTCGAAGTCACTAAGTCCCACAATGTGATAGGTGACAAGCACATCGCCAACCGGGCACATTTCCAATCCCGAGCAAGGCTTTTTTTTAGAAAATTAGAAAAATCCAATTTTCTTTTTGTTGCCCGACCCGGGATTCGAACCCGGGACCTCAAGCAGTCAAGTCTAACAAATGAACCGCTAGACCACAGAGGCGATATTGAAATTGACCACAAATTGAAATAGGATACATCATAAAAGTACACAAATATTTTTTTATAAAGTGTTTAAACTAAAATATCTTAAATAAAATCAAAGATGTACACACACTCTTTTGAGTAGGCAACTAAAAAGAAAATGTGGTTTTTAAAATTTTCTGATAAAAAAATGTTGCTCAGGATTGAATATGTTGTACGGCTGGCGATATTACACTGTGTTAGTGTCTTCGGCTAGTCGTGGGTGCCTTTGTTATGCCTCTGCCCTTTTCTGCTGGGATACGGGCGTAAAGACACTTTTTTTTGTCCTTTTTCGAGGTAAACGCTTGTACTTTTCCACTAAACACTCATATAACACACATATATAACATCAAATATTTTATGTTATGCTATAGCTAGCCGCTTTCGCTTACACCATCATCTGGGCTTTATAACCAAAGTTAAAAATCAGTTTTAATGTAAAGTTTAGCACCTATTTGGTTGTAAGCCCTGATGATGATGTAAAAAGTGACACTGGTTGGCTATATTGGACGCGGCTGACGGAAGAGTCTGACAGCCGCGACTTACGAGGTATTTAGATAATAAAAAAAATATATACCGAGCCTCTACCGAGCTGTGCAAACTGTCAGTCGTAAGTCACAGACGTGACCTTGACCTTTCCAAAAAAAATCTTACGCGCTGGATGTTTATGTCAACCATAAACGTCCGAGGGCCGGGCCGGCCATGTGCACACGTATCAGTCAGTCACTGTAAGCCGTGGCTGATTTAACATATTCCTGCTTAAAAGTCCGAGTTCAAACATATGCTATTTATTTTCCAACTACTAAAAGACGGGATATGTGGTCTAGCGGTCCTGGTGTTGGACTTAACTGCATGGGGTCCTGGGTTCGATTCCTAGGTCAGGCAACAAAAAGAGAATTTAGTTTTTCCAATTTTCTAGTAAAAAAATGTTGTTCCGGATTGGATATGTGCCCGGTTGGCGTTGGGCTTGCTACGTATCATATTGTGGGACTTAGTGTCTTCGGCTAATCGCGGATTGGTGGGTTGTGCCTCTGCCTACCTCTTCGGGGATATGGGCAAGAAAATAATTTTTTTCTATAATAGGCAATGGAAGTATGCATGGAAATCGTAATAATTCTACACTCACGAAATCACTTAGCTAGCTAGCTAATAATAAAATCAAACCCAATTAAAATTTGGAATTTGCTTTAAAATTAAAATGCTTTCATTCTCACTGCAAAACTAAGAACTAACTCGACAACGCAGTGGTTCAATAAATAAACAAGAAAAATGGCAAACAATCAATTAATCAGCTGCAGGCTATATTTCACTAAATTACGTCCAATCTCTTCCTTTGATAATTAGAAGCATTCGTAAATCAATCCAAATGGAGTGACTACTGTGGAAACATACGGGAGGGAATTCTGATTATTCCACAACGCACATACTAAACTAATTTTAAGTTATCTTTCAACGAAAGTTATAGAAAAACAAAATACGTTTAGTGCTGTCAGATTATTTTATACGCCACATTTCTATAGATTTTTAATATAATCCTTGGTAAAGTTTTGTTATAGGTTTCAAATAAAGCAAAGAAATTGAATTTAAGCCCTAAACAATTTTGAGTAATAGAAGGGTCAAAAGTGGCACAAAGTGGTTCGTGTAATATTACAGTTGGCGCTGGCTAGCCAGTTCCTTTGGTTGAATTTGGCTGCTGCCGTGTGTCTAGATCTACCACGGGATCGGAACGTGGCCACTCACTGAGAATATCTGCCAAGAGACGTTACATACATTAAATATGTATACAATAATTAAAATGATTACGTATTATATTTATTACAGTTTGGTATAAGGAGCAACTAAACACAATCGTTCTTATCTGTTTAAAATTCAGCAATGGCACGTATAATAACTTTTGTTACATAATATCAATTTAACACATTTCTTAAATATATGAATTAATTGGAAGGATTTTCAGATCGGGAACTTATTGCAAAACCGTTTATATTGGCCCACTAAAGAATGGCTTACTCTGTGGAGACGAGACACATGCACAACCAGATTATTTTTATTTCTGTATTGGCACAGTGTATATCACAATTTCTTTTAAATGAACTTAAATTTCTGAAAAATTTATTGAATTTTCAACAATGTGCGGGAATGTTACATTTAGAATTTACTTTTCAGGAAAACTCTTGGGCCTAGGTTATAAATTTCTCTTATAGCTCTTTTTTGTGAAATAAACATAGTATTCCTCACAGAAGAATTCTATACAGCATTATGCTGTAAAAAAACTAAATTCAGCGGTTTTAACATCATTTAATTGTCTCCTTTCTTTTAACAGCATACGCATCTAAATTTAACCAAATTAAAAGTTTATCAGTGTGCAGGCGCCATGTACTTTTTTGTCAACTGTTAACTCTTAAAACGTAGTCGAATCAACAAGGTATAAATTGGTATCTACTTGTCTCACATTTAATGTCACAGTTTTGGGTTAGACTCAATTAATGTAATATGTCCAGAGATATGTATATTAGACAAATAAAAATAAATTCCCGTGGTCATTGTATCAAGCCTGAATAGATGGCAGTTTTGCTAGTTGTTTTTTTAAATTGTTAGTTACCATCAAGAGAAGGTTCTTGTGAAAAGAAAAGCTGAGCAAATTACAGAGATAATGGGTTTAACAGAATGCTTCAATCCATACGAACTGTCAGTAGCTGTTAATGTCAAACGATACGAAGTTCGCAGTTTGCATATAAATAAAAATAAATCCCCATTTCCTGTGGTCATCGCATCACGGTTGAAGTGATGGACTAATATTGCTATTATTTTGCTATGTTAGTTTTTTTTGAAAAAGGTTCTTTTGAAGAGAAAAACTGGGAAAATTCAAGGAAAATAGAAAAAAAAATATTTTTTTTTTTTCAATACGGTCAGTATCAAACGACATGAAGTTCGTCAAGTTGACTAGACGTATAAGATGTAAAAAACGAGTTTACACCCGTATGTATCCAACCCACTCTATTAAGGCCCATCTCAAAAGGATTGTAGGATCATTAATTAAAGGCTCTGAAATATTTGCGTCTATTTGAATGAGTTCGACTTCAGTGTCTATTGCTGTCTCTTCAGGATATTGATATTTTAATTGGAGACGCAGAGGCAAATACAAAAACAATTTCCAAATGTTTAACTCAAAAATGTTTATAAAATCAGTTTAAAAAAATAATAATAAAATTAAAAAAAAACATTTATTAAATTACAAGCTAAACCAATACACGCTGTCCTTGCTAACTTATTGACTTCTTGAGTTGCTAAGTTCGAACCACAAACTTTCACATTTATATTTAGTACGGGTAGCAAAACTTAATATTTAGTTTTAGAACATGGCATTGAAATGAAAATGATAATGTACTTAAATAAAAATACAACCTAGTTAATTTTTGGGCTACCTATTAGCTTGTTGAATAATTTAAGTGCAATGAAAATTGGGAAATAAAATAAAAAAGAAAATTTGGATTTTTATTTTCTAATATGAACAATGATGTACGGGGTTGGGTATGGCGGTAGGTTATGACATA
>NJDD01006196.1:24906-45247 GCA_002245505.1 Calephelis nemesis | reverse complement strand
TTTACTCGAAAAGACTTCACCCTTGAACCTCTTCAGATGATATTCACATTTATAACGGCCATAACTTTCGCTTAAATTTAACCCAAGCACAGGGCAAGTGCGGAAATAAAAATACCTTACCTTGAGACAAAATATTTTTTTATAAAAATTAACCAATCTATTTGTATGAAGACAAATATTTGTATGAAGATCCTAATTATTCAACACTGTCAAAGTTTCATGTAAACAGCAGTATTATAAACATCATTTTATTAAGCAAACAAATACGCACTACACTATCCCATTAAATATTAAGCTTAAGACAGATTACTCAAAATTGTAGATAAAATAACATTCACTTTGGCAAATGAAGCAGAAACTCCTAACAAAACTTCCATAGGAAGTGATCCACTTATAACAATTTGGAGGAATCGTCCCCGATCACTCAAAGACTCAGTAACTCGTTAAACCTTAGAAGGAAAAAACTCCATTTGTTAAATTCACAAGCCTTTTTCATGTTAAACTTTGCAGAGACCTTATAAATTACCTTTGCAACTTCGGTTTTCTTTAGTTGGAAAGTTGGATAATTGTACTTCCTCGCTTGTAGGAAATATTAATCTTTTTAAGGAGAATTACTCCATTAAAAAGTTTGTCAGCTTAAGAAATCGGTAGAAGGGTAATGAATGTGAAGGAAGCCAGACAGGTTAAGGTAAGACGGTAAGGCCGTGCACTTGATACTCTCTGCCTACGTAAGGGACTTGACGTGAAGATATGTATGTGTGTGTATATGTATGTATGTATGTATGTATGTATGTATGTATGTATGTATGTATGTATGTCTGTAAAAAATGGGTAGCTACTTAAAATGAAGGTACGTTAACTTCAATATATGAATGTGTATGAATATATAAAATGTGTTTACTTATATTTAGTATCATTTTACTAGGTGGTAGGAGTTTCGCATCGACTCGCCTGGATTGGTACCACCACCTTACCTATTCCTGCTGCCATAACGTCATGACGTGTTCCGGTTCGGAGGGTAAGGTAGCCGGTAAACTTACTTCTGCTCGAGGCGTATCATTCCGGCCTCAGGTTGGCAACGCACCATTACCACCTTTAGTGTCTCTTGGAGGCGGCAATTTCTTACTATCAGGAAATCCGTCTGCTTATTTGCCTTCCAATATCATAAAAAAATATATCTACAAAATTTATTACTTACGTTTAATCTTACATCAGAGAAAATAAGAGATTAAAAAAAAATGCATAAAAAAATGCATACAATAACAGCATGATTTTCCAGGCAGGTTGTACCTCTGTGGTCTAGAGTTCAGTTAATGGGCTTGACTGTATGAGGTTCTGGGTTCGAATCCCGGGTCGGGAAACAAAAAGAAAATTATGTTTTTTCCCAATTTTCTAATAACAAAAACGTTGCTCGTGATTGGATACGTGCTCGGTTGGCGATAGGCTTGCCACCTATCACGTTGTGAGAATTAGTGTCTTCGGCTAGTCGTGGCTACCTTAGTTATCCCTCTGCCTACCCATTCGGGGATGTGGGCTTGAAGATGCTGTAGCTACTACCACAGATGAGAATTTATATACTGTAAGCTAAAATATTTTAGATATTTTTTCAATGAACCTACACCTGTACTGATGTAAAATAGTTTTCTATTATTATTCAACGGTTTATATTTTAACTATATAAGATGACCAACAACTAGACGAAAGAAAAATTTTGCATACGTAACTTTATCAGTTACTGCCTCTTTGGACCGAAACACGATAACAGCACTAGAGTTTATTTGGCCTTTACCATAAGGGCACACGGGGCCAGTGCCCAGGGCCCCTATACTCAGAAGGCCTCGAAGGATCTACCATATCACTCATTTTAAACCTTAAAATATTTTGGTTGAGTGCATTACATTTTTCAGGTTGCCCTGATTCAGGAGCGTTCAATTTCGCAGATTAAGAGCGACTCAGTAATTTGTTAATAATTATGAGCATAGAAAGTGACACTCTTCAGAAAATTGAGCCACTACACAGCTACGTGACTATAAAATTTATAGTGTTCATAGGCCGTTTGTCTTATCATAAGAAGAAAGAAAATAAAGTATTTATTTGCGGAATATGTGTGTAAATGAGATGTTACAAAAGTATTATATACATATACATATTTTGGTGTGCAAATATTTTAATATTGCTTCATTACTAATTACTTTAGCCAATTATTTATATTTAAAACTGGTTTCATTATTTATTACCAAACATTTTAAAACTATAGTTAAATTTAACCCTGTCTACCGTGAAACTACCTATTACTATAAGAAGAGCAGTGTGTTTGTTCGTTGTCTTATACAAAAAAATAAGACAAAAAAGGTTAACATAGCCTGCAGCTGCACTGACTTGATGAGTCCAAAACTTTGAAGTGGTGAATTTTGAAACAATGATGAACAAATATTTAAGGGGCCATATACGCTAAAATACGTCAGCAGTTTACTGTTTTTTTCATACAAAGCAATCACGGATATTGGTGACAAAAATATACAAGATCAAAATGAATATGTTTTATAAGACTAGTGTTTCCAAAACACGATTCATTTCACTTTGTTCGATAGAAAAAAATCAAAAGTTAACCCTTTTTTAAAAGCTTTTGCTTTCTGTCTACTTCAATTGTGAAAATATCGGCACCAGATTTAATATAAACATAAATAAGTACTATACCTAAAAGATAAGTGTTTCAGTTTTTATACTTTTTTCAAATTACTTTTATAGTGTCAAAAATAGTGATTTGTCGCTTAAGACGTTTACTTTAGAGCGTCATTGTTCATAGTAATCATGGAACGGGGGAGCGCCGTGATTGGCTCTTCTGGCTGACTGAGTATGGGGCCTTAATAAGTCATATTGATTGCACAGTAATCTTGTACCTAATACTAAAAAAATTGTATAGAATGAGGAAAAAAAGGCAGCCCGCTGAGTTTCTTGCCGGATCTTCTCTGTGTGTGGCCGCGTTCCGATCCGGTGGTAGTTTTTAGTATTATATAGGCTCGTCACAAGTGCCTCTTGTAAGGTGAATGTGAATAAAAACATATTTTATTCTATTTTAAAAAGACGCAACTCCTTAGAAAATACACTTCTTACTCGAGAGAGTGGTTATTTTCTCTCAAATTATTACATTGTGCCATAAATCATCCAAATATAATCGGATTATGATCTCACAGATAAAAACTTAATACGAAAAATCCAATCCCGATTGGTAAACAAAACATCCGACTTATAAAACCCACACTTTTTACACTCTTTTTATTCACAAATATAGTGTAGGCGATTTAGAACCTTAAACCTTAAAAATAAGCGTGAAAATTCCACGAATCAATATTCTTGCAGCCTAGAATCTGTTTATCCTGGTATACCCATACGAGACGGTTTTTAATTTCACAAAACAAACATTAATTTTCTTCGAAGGAGCGGTGCTAGATTATTCAGGATTTTTCAGTTAGGATTAAAAAACTAATTCTTCAAGAAAGCCTTTTTTTCACTTGATTTGAAGAATTCCCTGTGTTGGTCCGGGCTCCTTTTTTAGAATAGACCATCTGCCTTCCTACCAGGCAGCTCGTAAAAGGCGAGTATAAGCTTACCGTCACTAACACCGTGACGTCTGACTAGGTGGTAGAGTTTCGCTGCGACTCACCCGGATTGGTACCACCGCCTTACCTGTTCTTGTTGCCATAGCGTCATGATGTGTTCCGGTTCGGAGGACAAGGTAGCCAGTAAACTTACTTTTGCTTGAGGCCTAACATCCTCGCCTCAGATTGGCAACACACCATTACCACCTTTGCTGTCTCTACGCGAAGTGAATTTCTTACCGTCAGGAAATCCTATCTACTTGTTTGCCTTCTAATATCATAAAAAAAATCCGAGTTTTTATTTTAAACATGACATGACTAAAAGTATTTAACCGTGATGGTCTGGGTCCGCTTAGTAGAATAGACCTAATCGCTTACAACTTTAAGAAGCACAAATTCGGCCTCATATGGAGTACTGTTCTCAACTCTGGGCAGGGGTTCCACAGTACCAGCTCCTTCCGTTTGACCGTATTCAACGTAGAGCAATTCGTATTGTAAATGACCGGGCAATTACCAATCGGCTTGATCCCTTGGCGCTGCTTAGAGATGTTCGGTCCCTCAATGTTTTCTATCGCATCTATCATAGGAATGTTCTGAGGAGTTGTTTGGCTTAATTCCAGCCGCTGATTTCCACCTTCGGACTTCGCGACAGAGTTTAAAGTATCATGCTCACCATCTTGATGCGTGGCGATCAACAACTGTGCGATTCCGAAGACATTTCTCACCTCGCACAACATCTTTGTGGAATCAGTTACCGAGGGCGGTATTCCCAAACAATTATGACTTGGCGACCTTCAGGAAAAGAGCGTACTCATTCCTTAAAGGTCGGCAACGCATTTGTGATACTCCTGGTGTTGCGGATGTCCGTGGGCGGCGGTGATCACTGTCCATCAGGTAACCCACTTGCTCGTTTGCCTCCTCTTATATAAAATAAAATAAAATAGAATAGGCCATCTGCCTCTCTGATCGGCAGCTCGTACGAAGCGAATACTGTTGAAAATAGGTACATCTGCTGTGCAGCAACTTTCCCGGGTAGGGATCCGTCGCTTTACCTATTCTTGTCGATGTTAGTTAAGTATATGCTAACAGATAATTATACTATTTGTATTCGCTCAATTTAAGGTTAATTTATGTATTTTGTTCAGGTCATTTATTTCCTTTTTTTAATTTCTGCCCTACCTATATCTGCCGCCCTAATGAAAGTTCCGTCATGTTTCGGCCAGGAGACCTAGGTTAGCCCGTAGCTTGTACAATAGGCATAACATCCTGGCCACATGACAACAACGCACCTGTAACATCTATGGTGTCTACAGGCCACAGTTATCTTTTACCATCTGAAGAGTCGTGTGCTTATTCGCTGACTTCCAAAATAAAAAAAGAAGGCTAAACTTGATTTAGGATCTTTATCTCTATGATCTAGCGATGTTTTTTTGACATTTTCGCCCTTTCCTTATTTTGTCGAAATTTTGTAATAAAGTATTTCTTGGCAATCTTTATATATACCTATATAATTCTTCTGTGAGTGTTTTTTGTATGTGTTCTAGGGAATTCGAGAATGGTTTAGATTCACAATTTGGTCCACTCTAAAATGTTTTTTTAATTATTTTTTTAATAATAAGTAGTTGTTGATTTTAGAATGTTTCACATCGGATCCAACAGACGTCGCTACTGTCTAAGCATCAAGCGATACGAAGTTTGCTGGGTCAGCTAATATCTGTATAATATTTTTCTATATGATCAAATACATTAGACTATTCGCGTTATAGTAATATTAAAAGTTGGTGAACAACATTGAACCTTAGTATCTAAAGTTTAAGCTTTACATTTTTTTTATCATTAGTTAAATAAAGTTTTTAATTTCATTTTTATTTCAGATTGAATTTAACCATTAAGTTAGTTAATTATGACTTTTTTATTAGTTATTGCATGTTGTCTTTACTCTTTGGTCATTTATCATCAGCTAGAGTTTTGCTTTCTTATTTGGAGCTTAATTCTTTACTTTATTGTTGTAGGTACCTATCCCATTTAGTGTAGGTGCGCGGATATTGTGTATATTTTGCATATACATATTGATATGTACAATTTTATTAAACTGAGATTAACAGTACCTTAATATCGGGGTAGCAGTATTTGAAGTTCTGAAGTTCGCACAGACACCAAAACACCATTTTTTTTGTACTTACCTACAAGTTTAAGATTTATTTCAGATATAATGTGGGTTAATAAAACCATGGCAGATCAGCAAAAACACTTGCAATATTATTGATAAAAAATAATTTGATCCAAATATCGAACGAAACTTCAAAGGATTTGTAAAATTTCATCAAAATCAGATTTGCCGATTTGGACTCTACAAACAAATCTCATATAAACATATTACATGGACTTTTGTATGTACCGACTTAATATTTCTCGTGACTCACCTGTTTTTTAAAGTCGCATTAGAAGTTTTTGAGCAATAGGGATAACACGCATCCTTTACCTGTATCTGGATCAAAGCATTCGGTCTATAGGTCTGTATGATGAGGCCATATAAATCCATATTAATTACTCTTTTCATACATTCCACTCTCTTTCTCTGATTTCATTATTGAAAAAATGGTCGGCGATTGTAACTTCTCAGATTGTTTTCCTCTTATTTCGACCGCAATCATACTTCTTTCATGCTTGTTCTTATTTAACTCTCGCCTTAATAAAGTACAGCTAAATAAATAAAAAAAGTATGTTCACGCCAATAATCCCGAAGAGGAAGGCAGAGGCACAACCAAGGTACACACGACTAGCCAAAGACACTAAGTCCCACAATGTGATAGGTGGCAAGCCTATCGCCAACCGGGCACATTTTGCACTGGGCACGTTTTTGTTTATTAGAAAATTGGAAAAATCCACCTTACTTTTTGTTGAGCGACCCGGGTTTTGAACCCGGGCCCTCAAGCAGTTAAGTCCAACAACTTAACCGCTAGACCACAAAGTAGAAATAAAGTTGCATAATTTAGACGGCAGTGTGTATCATGCAAATTCCAAGCATATGGGCCCACATTCACGTTATCATTTTGTAGAGATCTCAAGAGGGAGCGACCTTAAGAGGAATTATAAAATATGTAAACGACACACGTGTTTGAGAAAAACTATTTCATATTTTATAGGATACTCGTGTTTCAATTAATTCAGTATTTATATAAATTCCTTTATTCTAAATGTGATATTACAAAATCTTGGAGTAGATTTATAGTAGTTTCGTATTCTGATTTTATTTTTAAAATAATGATTCCAGAACAATCCACGTAAGGTTGTTTTTTTTATACAAGAGGAGGCAAACACGCAAGTGGGTCACTTGATGGAAAGTGACCACCACCGCCCACGGACATCTGCAACACCAGGAGTATCACAGATGGGTTGCAGACCTATAAAGAATGAGTACGCTCTGTTCTTGAACGTTCGTAGATATAATCTTTTGGGAATATCGCCCAAATGTCGGCCGAGTTACGCGTGTAGGTCAAGCTCCTTTGACCAATGCGGTGGTCTAACATATTTGACCAGACCATCAGTCTACCGGGTGGAAGTTCGTCCAACACTACGTCCTCCTGTGCGGGACCGTCACTCGAGAACTTTTCTTGCACAGCGGTTGTCGGTTCTGCGAGCGATGTGGGGCATTGCCACTTCAGCTTGCTAACTCTCTGAACTCTGTCGGTTACTCTCGTTCTCTAATGGATCACTGAATTACGGATCATATCTCGCAGAGAAATACCGAGTTTAGCTTACTCCATAGGACGTCATATCAAGATTAAATGATATATCAATATAAATGAAAATATTGTGTTACAGTGTTTATAACCATACTGCTCCGATTTTTCTTTAAATTTTGTGTAAAAACTTGGTCTGAGAATAGGTATTGATCAAAATTTTATCACCTACGTTTTTTTTATTTTTTTGGACAGATTTATTCTTTTTATTATTTTTGGAAAAAAACATTAAATTCTACGTTTTCTAAAATTTATGGGAAAATCGGTGAGGAAACTAGGAAAAACAACATTTTAAATTTGCCAATACGAGCTGAACGCGTGAAACAAAGTTCGATGGGAAAACTAAAAATATATATAAAAAGAAGCTGTAAGTAGGTTCATAAAAGCTTAGACTAATTCATAAAAAACTATTGCAGTTGTATACAAAGAGCAGCTCGGGTATGTTAAATATTTCCCATTCAATAAATTAAAAAAAGTATCAAGTCTGAGTTAAATGGAAGGGTTATTAAATGATTTTAGAATATGAAGTATTTCATTTAAAAAACCAACCAAATTTTGAGAATCCATCTTACGCTTTCTATGAATCAAAAGATAAAGTAAAAATTTTTGTTAACCTCTGCTAAAATCTACATTAAAAGTAGTAAGTATGTCTACGAAATTGTAACTCTTAAACGGATGTACAGATTATTAAAAAAATATTTTATCCCACTTAAGTACACAAATAATCTTTAATTTTATTGGCCTTACTACAATTTTTTATAAGATTTTTCGTGATATACACAAAAATAAAGTTATCGACACGTAGGTCACTCTTAATATGTTGAAACTATATTTTTTTCCGTGTTTAATAAAAACAATGTCATGAAAAAACACTGTTATTTTAAATAGTCTTGTACTTAATAAAACATTTAAATAATGTTTTTTCAATGAACATCAGCAAGAATATTGTAAGACTGCCACCCGATGTCAGGAAATACCCGTCACTGTCGTTACTTCCTCTCGAGACCTCTACAAAATGATAATGTGAATAATATGAAGCGATATTGTAATTCAATGATACACACGGCTCCTAAACCTAGTCAACATAATATTTTTTCAACATTTTTCGAATTTCACAAATCCAAAAATCAGGATGTACAGAAATGATCACATTTGTAATAGTAATAGTAAAAAAGGTAGTTATTATGCTGAGCATTAACGAAACTTATTTTATGTGTATACTGTCTTTTTCCAATGAAACAAAAAAAAGGAAAGAGATGGAGCATTATAGACATAGACATATGTCATTTTAGTCTGACATGTCAACTCGTGACGTTTTCAATCAACGCTATACGAATAATAGATTAAATGTAAGTTAGAATGTCCAGTTCAAACTAATCTGACAGCACTAAACATGCTTTGTCTCTTTCAATTACTATCGTTAAAAGAAGATGGCAATAGCTTAAAATTTGTGTTGTGAATTGCAACATACTCGTACTTGCTATCATTATCTTAATAATAATAATAATAATTCTTTATTGTACACAGGTGAAATAACACAAAAGAAATAACAACTTTAGGAAAAAATGTACAATAGGCGAGCTTATCTCGTGAAGAGATCTCTTACAGCTAACCCTAGAGAGAAAATTTGAACATAAATTGATTCTGTGTACAAATAAGCAAATAGAACTAAACTACACTTAAACTTATACATTAACAATTTATGGACCAAAACAATAAAATATGTATTATATTTAGTTAAGTATTTGACAGATAGTGCAACTTCAATTGTTTTTCTGAAAGTGTCTAGTGTTTCGCTTCTTCGAATAGAAGAGGGTAGAGAACTATCACTACTGAAGGGGAGGGTATCACTTATATAGTTTTAAAATCATTGTTCACTTGAGGTATCAATGAATTATTTTCATCTAGCTAAGTTCAATATGATTTGCTTAGTTTGTTACATATTTGATAAGATAAACACACACACACGGCTCTACTAGTGGTAAGAGGTAACTGTGGCCTATAAACACCATAGATGTTGTAGGTGCGTCGCTGTCTCGTGGCCGAGGTGTTAAGCCAATTGTGCAAGTCTACCTGCTACCCTAACCTCCAGACTAGAATATGACACTGTCATAATGGCGGCAGAAATAGGTAAGGCGTTGGACCTCTAATTTGACGAGTTTTAGCAAGGCAGTCTACCACTAGAGGTGTTGGTAATTGACTTACTAAAATGCTAACTTACAAGCTTCCTGTCAGTAATACTCTATTCTGCACTGGAGATCCAGACCAACAGTATCGGTCCGGATCTAGTAATTATGCCCGGGTGATTAGGTAAACATGTATATTACGTTAATACGAGATGTCAAAACTTTGGACCCCTTTTTACGAAAATTGCGCTATTGGAGGAGTTTGAAATTTTGTACACTTAGTGTAGAACCTTTATCCGCTACTATTTTTAAATAATAATGCTTATAAGCTACATTTAATCAATAAATAAAACATGAACCACACTGCCATGCATTTGACACACACAAACAAATATATTGATAATAACGAAAAAAGATCACAGATGGCGCAAAAATTACAATCACACAGTTTGGAAACAAAGTAGTTGGTCTTGAGAAATGAAGATGGCGTTCTTATCCACAAGATATTGAAATTTATTATGGTCGGAATTTCGACCAATGGGCGAAAACTAGTAATAATAAATAAATGACTTGGACAAAACACAAATTAACCTAACCCCACAATTAGCAAAAATTAGCAAAAATTTTTATACTAAAAATAATATAATTATGGAACGCATCCACTCCGTTTGCAGTAGCTTACCTGTATTATTACTACTGTCTTACTTATTCCTACTATCATAGTGTTAGTGCTTTTCAATGTAATGTTCCGAGCTTGAGTGAACGTTATGTAATTAGTTGGTGAACGTGACTTGAGATTCGGCCCATAAGAAACATGTATGGTGTCTATAGGCGATATATAATTATCTTACCATCCGCCGCAACATACCTGGTCTCTATCTTGTAACATACAAATAATTCGTTTTTCCACAAAATCTGTGGTATAACGCTCACTGACCGCATTTGTAACAATGAGACCCGAGAAAGAGTCGATTGAAAGGAAGTGCTGGTGTTAAAACGAGAATGGGCGTGCTCTGCTGGTTCGGTCATGTGGAAAAATGGCAGATGAAAGATTGACACAGCAGATATACATGCACAGTAAGTATATATTATATCAATATGATTAAAAATGTATCTGGTATTTGTTGAAGAAATAAACAAATGTAAATATTTATAAAAAACGACCAAATTATAGGTAATACTTATTGCGCTCTTTGATAATACGTTAATACATAGATAGAGGTGAGCCTCTGTGGTCTAGTGGTTCGATATCGGTTCTAAATATATGAGATTCTGGGTTCGATTTCACGATCAGTCAAATAATAATGTTTTTTATCCAGTTTTGTAATAAAAATAACGTTTATCGTTATCCGTCTACCTAAAGCAATACCACCTTCTAATCGTGGGCTCTGCTTAACATTTTAGGGCTACGTACCCACTTTTTACTCTTTCTACAAATAAGAAACAAAATTGAATACATAGATATCTTCATGCCAAATCACTTACGGTGTACGCAGTGAGTATCGAGTGCCAGATCTCACGATACTTACAAACCTGTCTGGCTTCCTTCACATTCTTTATTTTTTTATTCATTACCCTTTTCATACGAACATGTCGGTTTCGGAGACTCTTAACACCACTCTCGGATAATATCTGAGTGATATGATCGTAGAATGTCAGCCTTGTTCTCCCCGGGTACCTATATCCATTCACATTCGCATTGTACGAGTATATCTTCTTTGTCAATCTTTCATCTTTCATTCTTTCCACATGACCGAACCAGTAAAGCAAGCGCTTTCTCATTTTAACACCAACACTTTCTTTCAACCCCACTCTTTTTTACACTAATGTATAGTAAATAAATAATAATTAAAGAAATATCTCTGAACAAGTTACACAATTTGAATCTATCTCCAAAGTAAACATATTATACGCTTGTGTTATGCAGAAATGCAGATACAGGATCAAAAATGGGATAGAACTTAAAATCCAAGGTTACGTCATTTAAATTGTTTTAAAATATATTAACTATACAAAACTATCTCGATCACGTCAGCTCTTAAGCAAAATACCTACATTATTCCAAAATAAATATATAAATAATGTCCCTACTTTTAACGGACCGATAACGTTCAGAAATTATGAGTTATGAAGCCAGACACACATACAAGCACACACATAAACACACAATTTTTAATTGAATATTAGTATTTAATGTCAGGTTATTGTTTCAAATTTAATATTAAAAAAAAGTATCTTCACACCCATATCACGAAGAGGTAGGCAAAGGCACAACTAGTGCACCCACGAATAGCCGAAGACACTAAGCTCCACAATGTGATAGATGGCAAGCCTATCTCCAACCGGGCACATATCCTATACCGAGCAACCTTTTTTTATTTTAAAATTTTTAAAAACCAAATTGCCTTTTTGTTGCCTGACCCGGGATTCAAATCTGGGACCTCATGCAGTCAAGTTCAACTCCTAAACCGTTAGACCAGACAGGCGATTATTTTTTTAATTTAATTTTAGTATTAGTATTTGAAATTAACTGCGGACGAAACTATAGATAAAAACCAGTTTATAGATATTACGTGGAGTACTATTTACGTGAACCGCTTATAAATAAAAACGTATCAATCTCCGAAAAGACCTCATTCGGAGGAAGTTACAGAAACGACAAAAATCCGCTTACTTCATGAGTGCTCCAAGTGGAAATAACTTGCTCCTTTTTATTTGATCACAAAACTTTATGTTCTTTTATTAAGTTTTCTTAAAAACTAGGGCACAATGTAGGTCGTTCTCTGCGTTGGTAATATGTTACTATATTTTTTAATAATTACTATTTCGTAGCAAGATCGTAACTTTGTGCTACGTCGTAGACGTAGCAAGGTGCTACGAAATATGTTATTAAAAATGGATGGTTGAGGAATGGACCATCAGCCGACCATCAGCCGGTTAGAGCCGAAGTAAGGTTGAATAGGTCACCAGCAAGACCGCTGGTAGNNNNTGTGCAGCAACTTTCTCGAATCCACTGCCTTACCTACTCCTGCCGTAAAAATGATAGTGTCATACCAAGAGAATATGGTAGCCGGCATACTTGCGAACTCGAAGAGGGACGAACCAATCACATCTATAATATGTGACAATCCATCGTTATCTTTTTTGTTATCTTACGTTTTAAAAAATCAGAATTGATTATTGAACTTGCGAGAGTGTTTGCGTTTGTGTTCCGTTTTCACGTTAAAATAGGCTGACCGAATTTGATAAATTTCATTGATGAGATTTGCGATATGTTAATGACTTTCCCTGGAAAATATAAAAAGCTTTAAAACACATGCAGTTCGTAATCTTAATATATATAAATCTCCTGTCACGATGTTTGTCCGCGATGGACTACTAACTTACTTAACCGATTTCAATGAAATTTGCACACCGTGTGCATTTTGATCCAACTTGAGATATAGGATAGCTTACATCTCAATTTTATGATAAAAAAAATTAGGTACCATCCGAGCGAAGTCGGAACGGCAGCTAGTAAGAGTATATATTACAAGTACCTTGTCGTTGTTTGCACTTTTAGTACCCAGTACTAGACTTTTTCTTATGATGGTATATTTTAAAAGGTTGAAACATATTATGAATGGCTTTTGCCAACCTAAAACTATTACTTGAAGCATCAAGCGGAAGACATTTCATGTAGCCTATTCGACAAACTGGAACTTGACAACAGCAAGCATTAAGGCACGAAAATGGCGATACCAAAACCAGAATTTATAAAAATTTTAAATTTTGGAAAATTATTTGGCAAATATCACTTCAAAGTGTATATTTTTATAATTGTTGTTCCGGGCAATTCTGCAGAATAGTCTATCTGCTTTCCTGCCAAGCAGTTTGTAAAAGGCGAGCATAGGCTTCACCGTAGGTCACTTCTAGCACCGTGAAATCCTACTAGGTGGTAGAGTTTCGCAGCGACTCGCCCGTATTGATACTCTGCCTTACATATTCCTGTCGCATTATCATCAATTATTGCATTCCACGTGTTCCGGTTCGGAGGATAGGGTAGCCAGTAAACTTACTTTTACTCGAGGCCTATCATCCCAGCCTCAGACGCGTCATTACCACCTTTGATGTCTGTTTGCTTGTTAAACTGTTATTTCTTACAATTAATTAGTTGTTCCTTATCTTAAATTTTACTAATGGGTATTTATTTTATAGCTGGGTTCTACGAACACGGCGAAGAAGATTTCTTTGAATAACTTGAAAATGAAATCCCACGCCACACGGAGTGTCTATTTTCAGTTATATTTATAACATACCAGGCTGTTAACCGCGGTTTTGCTCGCGTTGCAGTCAATATATTTTTCATAGCCCATTAATAAGGACTTTCGTACAAAATTTCAACCACTATTTCACCCCCTTAGGGGTAGAATTTCCAGAAACTGTTAAACACTTATCTACTCACTTTTATTGAAAGCCCAAAAGTAAAGTTTCATGTCTCTAACCTAAAGAAATGACGGTATTTTATTGAAACTTTCAAACCCTATTTCACCCCCTTAATGGTTAAATTTCCAAACTTTTGTCCTTAGTTGGTGTTTACTCAATAAAACGACCTACTTACCAAATTTCATGGCTGCAAGTCCAACAGTTTTTGCTCAGCGATGATGAATCAGGCAGTCAGGACATGTTATTTTATAAGTATAGATTAATAAAAAAAACCTTAAAAAAGATTTAACTTCCTGAAATAATTATCCGTATCTTAGAAAATAAAACCCTCATTTAAAAAAAAACCCTTCTTTCAACCTTCACTTCCTTAGAGAACCCCGCTATTGATATCAAGAACCCTCGAAACGCACACGCACACTAAAATATGGATAAAAATTATCCCAATTTTCATTTAAAATTTATCCCTCATACATTGAATAGCCTTAGGTTTTCAAAAAGTTGTGAAGTGATATTAAACATTTGTAGACGATTGTCCACCTTATTACTCAAGCGTAAGTTATATTTCCCATTACCTGTACGGATCTAATGAGATATACTGGACGGTGCGCCGTTTTATCTGCTATACAGTTCCACCTGATCGTAAAAAATAATTGAATTGAGGGTAGGACTTAGAGTATACAATTATATAGAGAAAATAATTTGCTAAAGTTTTTGGCGCAATAGCAACTTCTGGATTTTTATGTTTTCTTTGCATATTTTTTTTATTTATAGTTGTGTTGTTCCTACATGTCAATTTATTAATTATAAAATATTTTTGAGCGTATTTTTTAAAAACATTTTCTATTAAAAACTTAACATCCAACAAGAATCTTTAAAAATGTATTTGGTATTCTTAGGACCACTTGCGCGTTCTGGGGTTAAGCATTTACCACGGAGTTAGCTTCTAACATAGGGCTAAACCAATATGTATTTGACAGTTTGACTTGCAATTAAATATAACTCAGAAACGTGCAAGTAGCCCTTAGTAATGCTTTAATACTTTGACACACACTGTGTTATGTATCATTATACTACATCTTTAGTGGATTTCATTACTCAGGCAGTGGATTCTGAAACTGTTCTCCGTCAAACGTTTCTCCGCATGACAATTCGCCGACAGAATGTTTCGTTTATAAGTTTTTCATCGACACTACCTCTCTCCTACTAACGTTTCGCAACAGAACGATTCTCATATGAGAGAATCGACAACAGGACTTTTACTCTACGAATGTTTCACCGACAGAACGACTTAAATTGTACGACGATTTAAATTGTATAAGGTTAAATGAAAAATATTTACAAATGAAAGTAACTTTTATTACCAATCAACTTCCCAAATTTTTTTTAAAGAATCATAGTTTGTAAGTTTATCGAAGAACAGTTTCAGAATCTAGGTAGTGTATATAGCTTACCAAATGTAGGTACATCCCTTAACACAAGTTACGCATTTAAGCAAAACCTGTTCATAAAACGTTGTGTAACGGTTCATACTGCGCTGAGTATTTATGATCAATATTTCATAATGTATATATATTTTCATGGCATTCAATGGTAATCAAGCATATTTCTTACTTTTTTTATTTATAACGCTGTAATTTTTAAGACATTCTGCCACTCCAATATATCTGACATTTTGAGGTTGAGATTTTTTAAGATGTATATTTAGAAGTTACGTAAATCTGAATCGGCTGAATTTATTCGCACTGATGCAGATTGTATATTCGTGCTCTATTCTAAAATATAATCTACGGCGAAAGCGATATAATATCATACCTACGGTAACTCGGGTATTGGGATCGGCACCTGTATAAGACGGGGCTGTTTGGACCGTTTAATCTAAATTTGCAAATTGAGAATGGCTCCCAAATTATGCCTATCACGTGCGTAAATTTTTATAGCTAAAGTTACAGGAGTTTGTACAAAGTGTTTTTTACAAACGGTTTCAGTTCAATGTCAGGTTCTAGGTTGAAGTTTTATATAAATGTATATACTTTTATTTGATATGAAAATGGGACAAACAAAATAAAAAAATACGAGTATGTTAACAAATCGCAATTGACCAATTTCAATCAAAGATTTAAAAAGATTTTTGATGCAAATACTTTATAGTACATTTTTCTTAAATTTTCGAGTGAAATTTAAATTTTCTTTGGTGCTCTGGATGTGTGGAATGGACATTAAATCTTTCTGTCAGGCGGTTTGTAAGAGCGAAGCAAACAATATATTTTTATGATACTGGAAGGCTAACAAGAAGACGGATTTCCTGATGGTAAGAAATTCACGCCTCCTAGAGACACCAAAGATGCTAATGGTGCGTTGCCAACCTGAGACTGGTATGTTAGGCCTCGAGCAAAAGTAAGTTTACTGCCTACCTTACCCTCCGAAAGGAACATGTCATGACATTATGGCTGCAGTACCACCACACATACCACAGATGCCACGGTGCTAGTGACTGGTTATGAATTTGAATGATTCGTACTTATGAACATTAGAAACAAAGCTAGTCAGTGATTGTAATTGTTAGAATGAAAAATGTTAGGACCAGCAATTTTGGATTTCCAATTATCAGGATTTAGATTTTAATTGAACTTTCTCTCATCCACAATTGATTTTTTTATAATTACAGACACTATAACTTTATTTAACATAATTAACAAATACGTTGCTTTAAGATTGCGTGAGCAAAGCCACGGGTGTAGATTAGTAAAACATACAGTAGTCCCCACAACCAGAGCTAAGTAAATAATTGTAGTACATTAATCTGCTTTTTGCGCATCTGTCAGACACATTCCGCTCAGTTTGCTCAGACGGTTCCTCGACTACGCCCCTTTCATATGTAACTGAAGCGTTCTATAGATTTGTAATATAATAATGTAATGGGTTCATACAATATAAAGATATGCATTAAATTCGTCTTATTTTTATAAAGGCCGAAATAAAATCAAACTCTTACTACTCATGAAATGTAAAAGTAAATTTGACTTGAAAGAGGAAATATCTGAAACATTTTCCAAAGTCTCTGGATGGGTTGATAAAAACAATCTTAATATAAACATTTCTAAGACGAAATCAGTAGAATTTCAAGCACATTGGCGGCAATTTTGTTGGGCTCTTACTAAACTAGTTTTAAGTTATCGCTGTCTTCTTACAACGAAAGTAACAGAAAGAGACAAAACACTTTTAGCGCTGTCAAATTAGATTGTACACGACATTTCTACAGACTTTTAATCGATCTCTCGGAAAACGTTGGTTAAAATAATCGCAATTTGACATGTTCGGACTAATCTGCCATTCCTAAAATGCTCCATCTCTTTTGTTTTTGTTTCATTTGAGAAAGATAGCATGCATCTAAACTAAGTTTAGTTTGTGAACAGCAGAATTACCACAATTGTCGGGAAACTAAGAAGTTAGACATTTTCCTAAATAATATAAATATTGAGAATGGAGATTCTACTAACTTTAGAGGTTAAAATTTGTAAATTTTGTAACTGGATGTCATATTGATTCTCTCTAAAGTAAAATTGATAGATTTGTATTACATGTTTTGAGAAGAATGAGGAAAGTGGTACGTTAAAATGCGTCTGTCTTAGCTTATCACGGATATGTTTCTTCGGTTCTGCAATATTGCATCCCTATTTGGGGTAATTTGGTTGATTTAATCAGAGTTTTACTTAAAAAGTGTATACGAGTTAACCGAGTGTTAACCGGTTGCATTCATGTAAGCCACTTTAAATTTTAAGAGACGGTTCCTATATTAAAGAAACGAGTCGTTTTGATTATGAATGGTTGTTTTTTGTACGAATAGTACAATATCTAACTACAGTCGTTCGTTTTAGATTGTTAGCTCTAAACATTTTGTATTACAATAAGTAACACTTCGTTACTTTTAGATAAACCATTGGTTTGTATTGACGGTTTACGAATCGTTGATTATATAGGAACCGGGCTGTAATCTCTTAAAATTATGCCTGTACCTTGCCTATATATTTTGGCTATATGTGTATTTGAAAAAAGCATTACCATTTATTTTAAACATATACCGAAATTTATGGAATTTCAGTTTTGGAAATAATGAGGAATTGTATGTTAATGAATAATAAAAAAATAAAATAAAATGAAGTACCCAAAAAACTTAATATTTAGAAAAAATAAATCATATATACTAGTATAACAAAATTTCTGACAGTCTATAATCACTGCCTCTAAAAATGTTTTAAAAGAAGGTATTTGACTTATTGTTAGATAAAACTTGCTATACTTAATAGTGTAAACGACTGTTTTCCAAAAAAGTTCTTTTTTCCAAAATTGTTCTATTTAAAAAAAAACTTGGTTGCCGAGAAGTTTCTTTCGTTGTTTCTTCAACTGACTGGCTAGGTTTGGAATCCACGGCAGTTCCAGGTAGATAGGGCTCATCCTAGTTGCAAGGAAGTTTGTTACTGTTTTTTCTTCTGACTGGTCAGGTTAAGAAACGGTGGTAGTGTTTAACCAAAAAACATTTTTAAAAATTGTTCAAGTATTAAAATATGTTTTTCTTACAAATCGAAACAATAATTTTGTATGAATTTAAAAATGTTTGCACAATATTAAAAATAACATATTGCAAATGTTGGTAGAATATTATGTTGGTATAAACAAATATTTTTGTAATAACTTCTAACACATACCTATTCAGCAAGTAACTGTATTTAATTTCAAAATGCTACCATTTATGGGATTTAAAAAATATTTACTATTAGAATGCATATAATTTATTTTAATCAATATTATAAAAAGTATCTTCACGCCCATATCCCCGAAGAGGAATAGTAAGAGGCACAACCAGGGCACCAACGACTAGCGAAAGATACTAGCTCCCACTATACGATAAGTGGCAAGCCTGTCCGCACCGGACATATATTAAATCCTAGCAACGTTATTTCTATTAGAAAATTATATTAAAACTGTCGAAAATCAATTGTGTATATTCAAAACATATTTAAAAATAATCTGATGATAAATAATCTGAGTCTAGATTCTATACTTCTTATCGTCGGAGCTTGGTGGAATTCCATTCTTGATGTAATTTATTTAGAAACACTTATACTTTCCACAATATATTTTATTATTTTTTATTTTTATAATTTAGCCAACCGGTTTTGCTATACAAGCATCATCAGGGCTTGTTATATTGCCCTTGTTATTTAGCCAACCGGTTTTGCTATACAAGCATCATCAGGGCTTGTTATATTGCCCTGATGATGCTTGTATAGCGAAACCGGTTGGCTAAATTATAAAAATAAAAAATAATAAAATATATTGTGGAAAGTACAAGTGTTTCTAAATAAATTACATCATTAATCTGAGTCTGGTTTAATTTATTAGTTTTTTGAGCCCCGATGCAAAAAGAGGGTTGTTATAAGTTTGATATGTCTGTCTGTCTGTCGCATCATAACTCCCAAACGGATGCAGTGATATCAATTCAGTTTTTTTTTTGTATTAAATATAATTTATGTGCGAGTGTTACTAGACATGTTTGACGAAAATCGGTTGAGGCGTTTAAGAATTATGGGGGTAGAAGTGGGGATTTTAACCGAATGTTTTTTAACAGAATGTTGTGTCGGGGGTTTTTAAAATTTTTAATTTAATTTGCTATTTGATTTGTATTTTGTGCTTTACAAATTATCGTAATTTTTTCCAAGTATTTATTTTGTAGCTTAGAAATTACAGACATAGCATCAATCAGTATAAAGTAACAAGGTCATCTTACATATGATACACACACATTATCTTCACGCCTAGATCCTCTGGGTAAGCAGAGAGTTTGGAGTGTCAAATTTAACTTTTTATAGGGTCTAACTATCATCTTTGTGGTCTAGGGCCAAGGGTTGGGCTTGATTCGTAGGCTTTTCATTAAAATAACGTAGCCCGGGATTAGATGACTGCCTGGTTTGAAACCAATGACTTGATAGGCATAAGTACCTTTAGACTATTCGTGGCTACCCTGGTTCAACATCGGCCTGCCTCTTCGGAGATAGGAGCGTAAAGATACTTTTAGTTAAATAAATAAACACATTTATGACAGTTCTAAAAAAAAATTGTCATCGAAAAAGCCACTGTCATAATTGCCAATTATTTTTCTATAAAATCATCAGTAGTATACAATTATTTAAAAATATTTCACAATTTTTTTGAAACTGTATACTTGACTGGACTATACTTGACTATACTGCGAAATAAAAACCAAGTAATAAGTGAGCACACGCAATGGAGGATGCTTTTAAGCTTCTGGAGTGGAAAGGAATGGGCATCAACATCAACGGCGTGTACATCACTCAGCTTCGATTTGCCGATGACATAGTCATAATGGCGGAGTCGCTGGAAGACCTTAGTACAATGCTCGAAGACCTCAATCGTGTTTCCCGACAGGTGG
>NJDD01006196.1:0-15562 GCA_002245505.1 Calephelis nemesis | reverse complement strand
AAGTCCATGGAATAAAACCGCCAAATGAGACATGCGCAGGCGCGACAGTTGTAAACACAAGCGAGTACTGTAGAAACGTATGTTTCTCTTTCTCTCTCATTCCACCCTCCAATGCATAGTACATACTCATGAATTGTATCGATTTTACATTAGCTGAAGGAACTTCATTTATTTTATTTATTTTTATTTTATTTATGTATGATATTGGAAGGCAAACAAGCAGGCGGATTTTCTGATGTTAAGAAATTCACGCCGCCTAGAGTCACCAAAGTTGGTAATGGTGCGTTGCCAACCTGACGCCGAGATGTTAAGCTTCGAGCAAAAGTAAATTTACTGGCTACCTTACCCCCGGACCGGAACACGTCATGACGTTATGGCGGCAGGAATAGGTAAGGCGGTGGTACCAATCCGGGCGAGTCGCTGCTAAACTCTACCACATAGTCAGATGTCGCAGTGTTAGTGACGGTGAGCCTATGCTCGCCTTTTACGAGCTGCCTGGCAAGGAAGGCAGATGGTCTATTCTACAAAGGAGCCCGGACCAACACGGGGGAAACTTCGTTTCTACCTGGTGTCACACGACACCACATTTATATCAATATTTAAAATACTTCCTCGACAAAGTCGCTGAGCTCTTGGTCTATAGCCTCGTCAATTGGAACTGAATCGTGGATTTT
This sequence comes from Calephelis nemesis, assembly GCA_002245505.1. NCBI lineage: Eukaryota > Metazoa > Arthropoda > Insecta > Lepidoptera > Riodinidae > Calephelis > Calephelis nemesis. Next base: position 14,888 of record NJDD01006196.1, on the reverse strand, counting down.
CTAATATTGAATTTTGCATTTTTAAATCTGTAGAGATCGATGGTTTTTATTTTGTTAGAATTTTAATTAAATACGTTTCAAACATGCCAGTTTATTTTAGATAGATGCAAACGTATTGCTTTTGTTTGAAATGTAATTACGATTTTACTTTGCTTTGCTACTTTATAACATTTAACATTTTTTCCCCGTGTTGGTCCGGGCTCCTTTGAAGAATAGACCATCTATCTGCCTTTCTGCCAGGCAAGGCGAGCGAAGGCTTACTGTCACTAACACCGCGACATCTGACTAGGTTGTAGAGTTTCGCAGCGACTCACCCGGATTGCTGCCACCGCCTTACCTATTCCTGCCGCCATAACGTCATGACGTGTTCCGGTTCGGAGGGTAAGGTAGCCGGTAAACTTACTTTTGCTCAAGGCCCAACATCCCGGCCTCAGGTTGGCAGCGCACCATTACCACCTTTGGTGTCTCTAGGCGGCGGAAATTTCTTACCATCAGGAAATCCGTCTGCTTGTTGCCTTCCAATATCATTAAAAAAAAGTAATTGTAAGTTTGGCAATGGATGCTTTGATTTTTCAATATTTTAAATTTATACGTTTCGAATAAGCAATTACAAAATATTGTATATTATATGATATACGTTATAGAAACATATTGGTTACTAGCTTCCGCCCGCAACTCCGTCCGCGCGGATGTCGGTCTTCGCGTAATAAAACTGCAAAATTAAGATTACTTCTTTATCTACGTATTTTTTCAGGATAAAAAGTATCCCATTTTATGCCCAGGATAATAAGGTATAATTATACCAAGTTTCATTGAAGCCTTTCACACCTTTTCACGTGATGCTTGAACATACAGACAGACAGACAAGCAAAACAAAAATTGTTTAATCACATACTTGGATTTGGTATCGATCCAATAACACCCCCTGCTACTTATTTTTTCAATGTTTTCAATGTGCAGAATTGACCCTTCTACAGATTTATTATATGTATAGATACTGTTCCTAATTTTAAATCGGGTAACAAACAAAAATGTAGAATAATGGAGTAATCCTTTTAAGGTTTAAAAATAGTGATAAAAATGGTTAAGCTGTTAATACCAATCATAATATAGTGGAAATAAGCTGTTCAAAGCAATATTTTCATTACATCATAGCCGTTAATTAAAATCGAGCTGAGACGAACATTGCAGTGAAGATGATCAAAGCTAGCCAATTTGAATAGCGTCCTTATTCTGATGGAGGAGACTTTTGCATACAAATATGTAACAAGAAATGTAACAGGCTGTTCTGGTGACAAGAGACTGCTGCCGTCTTTACTTACCATATATGTAGCAAGGTGTTATTTATACTCGAGCCTGAAACCAGGTATGCAAGTCTAATGACTATTTTTCTATACTTCTTTTCGTCGGTGCTTGGTAGAATTCCATCCTTGAAATATTTTTTTCACAACACTTGTACTGTCCACAGTAGTGTGGACAGTACTTTAGATATATTTTATATAACAACTTATATACTTATATTGTTACATAGCCCTGATGATGCTTGTGTAGCGAAACTGGTTCGATAAACTACATAAATAAAAAAAATATATTGTTGAAAGTGCAAATGTTGTGAATAAATTGTGTGATGAACATTTAGATGTCTGCATTTCCGGGTCTCGGTGTTTATTAAATGTATTCTGGTATTTAAGTATTCCTATGTATTAGTATCGTTGACTAACACCTATAACTCAAGCATATAATTGGCTTACTTTGGGGTTAGATTCAATTTGTGTAACTTGTCTAAGAAAAATGTATGTAATGTATGTATGTATGTTTCTAATGACTATTCTACCCTCCAGACTGGAATAAGATAGTCACTATAGCGATAGAAGTAGGTAAAAAGTGTATTCAAGTAACCCCGAAAAATTAGGCACTGGGTCACTAGATCCCGCAATTTGATACAAAGTTATCGCCAAGTGGCCTTACATCCAATCCCGGGAACGTTGTTTTTCTCAATTCTTTTGTTGTCCGACTCGGGGATAGAACCCGGAACCTCAAAAAGTTAAGTCTGATTTCAGACCGCTAGACCAAAGATGCGATATCATTCATGTTCTATTCATTCATATCCCTTGCGGGAGCAAAAAATGCGCTCTCCGTTTCTATGCTTGTTGAACGGGGTACGTTGTTTTTCTCAAGATTTTTTTTGTTGCCCGACTCGGGGATAAAACCCGGAACCTCAAAAAGTTAAGTCTGATTTCAGACCGCTAGACCAAAGATGCGATATCATTCAAGTTCTATTCATTCATATCCCTCATGAAAGTACAAATATATGCGGGAGCAAAAAATGCGCTCTCCGTTTCTATGCTTGTTGAACGGGGTACGTTGTTTTTCTCAAGATTTTTCTTGTTGCTCGACCCGGGGATAGAACCCGGGACCTCAAAAAGTTAAGTCTGATTTCGGACCGCTAGACCAAAGATGCGATACTATTCTTGTTATATTCATTCATATCCCTTATGAAAGTACAAATATATGCGGGAGCAAAAAATGCGTTCTCCGTTTCTATACTTGTGAATTTGATTGTATTTAGATAATTTTAAACAAGAGAGAAAGATTTACCTTTAATTTCGTTACTCACAAGTTCGAAAAAATGCCGCAAACGAACAAGATAGAAAAAAAGTTCACTACTTACTTGTAGTAAGAGATATTCGTTGCCTATAGATGCCATGGATGCGATAAGTGCATCGCTTTTTTGTGGTCGAAATGTTAAGAAAATTATACCTATCTGGCGACCACCCTACTCGAGTACGGGAAAATGACAGTGTCATTTTGGATTAGGAAGGCAGTAGATCCCTTTCCGGAAAAGTTGTAGCACGGCACTCTACCACCAATGGTGTTATTGGTAAAGACCTACTTAACTTTTGCTAACCTCTTACGAGGTGCCTAGTAAGAAAGCAGATGTTATATTTTACACAAGAGACCCGGAAATGTCCGGGAAGTTTGCCCAGTGGTGGTTCTGACAGAGATTTTAAGTGAGAAATAATAAAGCGCAGCAAAAAACCGAAACCGAAGCAAAAACCGACTCAAACTGTTTCATTAGATTCCACGTCGAGGTTTGATAATATTTTTTTCTTTTTTTCTTCTATTCTACTACTAGTTTTTGAGTTACACTCAATAATGCATACGTTTAAACCTAATTCTCCCAGGTTACCTATATCCATCCACATTCAGGTTGTATATATTTTGTCAATCTTTCTTCTGCCATTATTTCCGCATAACCGAACCAGCGGAGCATGGCTTTTCTCATTTTAATACCAGCACTTTCTTACGATCCCAATCTTTCTCGGATTTCACTGTTACGAATGCGATAGCTAAGTTGACATTGCACAATCAAATCGCTCGGTTGTTAACCAGTTGTTAAAAGTCTCCGAAACCAGTGTGTTTGTATGAAATGCGCAATGGATGTGGAGGTAGCCAGAAAGATCTGCAAGGATCTTGAGGTTTGGCACTCGATTCTCTGTGCCAAATATGTATGTTTTCACTTATGTAGACGAGAATAAAAAAGATAGGCGCTGTCACTACAAAATATAAACTTAAGTCGCGTTCTGGTTTGCGGAACATTGGATGCGGTGTTTTCATATGAAATATACATATAATATAGATAGAGCAATCCAATAGCTTATGGTAGTTAGGGTTAAACATATTATATTTTAAAGTTTTGTTCAAATATTTAAAACATAATATGTTACAAATCTTACCTAATAATAAATATGTATAATTTTAAAGATATTTACACTTGCACACCATAATGTGGTAGAATATGTTGGTATTAACAAGTACCTTTTTTTTGTTACAGCTTTTAACGCACATTTTCGGCAAATAAATAAATTTCATTTTTAAATAATTAAACTAGTTATAAATATAAAGAAATGGCTTAAAATTTAAAGTATGAAATTTAAAAATGAAATATATTTTTTTTATGGACGTTATGGCGACAGGAATAGGTAAGGCGGTGGCACCAATCCAAGCGAATCACTGCAAAACCCCTATTAGGATGTCTAGGTGTTATTGACGGCAAACCTGTGTTCGCCTTTTACGAGCTGCCTGCCAGGAAAGCAGATTGTCTACTCTGCAAAGAAGCCCGGACCAACACTGGGGATGATATTCCCATACTACAAAATATGAATAATTTTCTTCGAAGAGAAGCAATGCGAATAACCTTAATTCGTGCAAATTTAAATTTCCAAACAGAAATAACTTTGGATTTTCTTATCACGTGTGTTAGTCTATAAAGTTTAGTACCAGTAGTTTTAACCTAGATGTCGTGTTATTCAATTTTAAACTTTAGATGCATCTTGATAAAACTTCATTTCATTTGGATGTCTTCATTTAATCTCAAATGAAACCGATCTACATGCTAGATAGAAGCGGCTAATTAAAAAAGAAGAGTTTCTTTCAATTCTCAGACTTCATTTGACGCTTAAGCGCAATTATTTGAGATGAGTTTCTTGTTAATTGCACTATAATGTTAATTGAATTGTGAAAGAAAATCTTTTAGTTTTAGCAAACGAAATACATTCGTATTTTACGATGATTTTAGATTGAACTAATATTTTTCTGTTTTTAACCGAAAAGGAGGGGGTATGAATTCAACTTTGTCTTTTTAGGGTTCCGTAGCCAAAGGTTAAAAACAGAATCCTTATAGATTCTTCATGTTGTCACTGTGTTGGTCCGGGCCCTTTGCAGAATAGACCTGCCTTCCTGTGCCAAGCAGCTCGTAAAAGGCGAGCATAGGCTTACCGTCACTAACACCGTGACATCTGACTAGGTGGTAAAGTTTCGCAGCGACTCACCCGGATTGATACCACCGCCTTACCTATTCCTGCCGCCATAACGTCACGACGTGTTCCGGTTTAGAGGATAAGGTAGTCGGTAAACTTACTTTTGCTTAATTAATGCTTTTGCTTAATACTTAATTTCTTACCATCAGGAAATCCGTCTGTTTGTTGGCCTTACAATATCGTAAAAAAATATATCTATGGTGGTTCTCTTACCATCAAGCTAAATATTCTCTTCCGTCGTTAATGAAGCCAAAAATCCAGTGATGTAAAATATATTTTCCACTTTCGTTACGAGATCATACAATTCCAAACTGAAATTCACTCCAGAATAAGCCGTTCTCAAACTTGTTTGGCATTAATCAGAGTATTGTGCTGAGGACAATAGACAGTGCATGGTTCAGCTAATATGTTTTGATATACTCTACATTGATCATGTTTACTGTTCTTTGTCTGTATAGTTTCCTATGCAGTTTCTTAACATCATAACTTTGATGCTAGCCATAGTTGTATACTGTACAAAAGAGGAGGGTATGTCAGCTAGTAGACTTACACATGGTCTAAAGCCCAGCCATAGTTCTCCGTGTTGGTCCGATCTTCTTTGCAGAATAGAGACCATCTGCCTTCCTGCCAGGTAGCTTTTAAAGACGAGCGTAGGCTTAACGTCACTAGCATATGAAAATGTGGTAGAGTTTCGCAGCGATTCACCGGGATTGGTACCACCCCCTTACCTATTCCTGCCGCCATAACGTCATGACGTGTTCCGGTTTGCAGGGTAAAGTAACCGGTCGACTTACTTTTGCTCGAGGCCTAGCATACCGGCCTCAGGTTGGCAAAGCACCATTACCACCTTTGGTATCTCTAGGCGGCGTGAATTTCTTACCATCAGGAAATCCGTCTGCTTGTTTGCCTTCCAATATCATCAAAAAACTTAAAGTGACTTTCTATACTAAAAATTATAGTTTTTGTAAACTTCTTTGCCATTAGTCTATTGTTTACATTAACATGCTATATTAGTTTTCTAATTTTTGTAAACTTGTTTGCCATAGTTCTGCTTACTTAAAGTTACATACATGCTTTACTAATTTTCTAGTTTTTGTAAACTTGTTTGCCATAGTTCTGCTTACTTAAAGTTACATGCTTTACTAATTTTCTAGTTTTTGTAAACTTGTTTGCCATAGTTCTGCTTACTTAAAGTTACATGCTTTAGTAATTTTCTAGTTTTTGTAAACTTGTTTGCCATAGTTCTGCTTACTTAAAGTTACATGCTTTACTAATTTTTCAGTTTTTTTAAACTTGTTTGCCATAGTTCTGCTTACTTAAAGTTACATGCTTTACTAATTTTCCAGTTTTTGTAAACATGTTTGCCATAGTTCTGCTTACTTAAAGTTACATGCTTTACTAATTTTTCAGTTTTTTTAAACTTGTTTGCCATAGTTCTGCTTACCTAAAGTTACATGCTTTACTAATTTTTCAGTTTTTTTTAAACTTGTTTGCCATAGTTCTGCTTACTTAAAGTTACATGCTTTACGAATTTTCTAGTTTTTGTAAACTTATTTGCCATAGTTCTGCTTACTTAAAGTTACATGCTTTACTAATTTTCCAGTTTTTGTTAACATGTTTGCCATAGTTCTGCTTACATAAAGTTACATGCTTTACTAATTTTCTAGTTTTTGTAAACTTGTTTGCCATAGTTCTGCTTACTTAAAGATGTAGCTTTAGTAATTTTCTAGTTTTTGTAAACTTGTTTGCCATAGTTCTGCTTACTTAAAGTTACATGCTTTACTAATTTTTCAGTTTTTTTAAACTTGTTTGCCATAGTTCTGCTTACTTAAAGTTACATGCTTTACTAATTTTCCAGTTTTTGTAAACTTGTTTGCTATAGTACTGCTTACTTAAATTGACATAGTAATTTTTAACTTTTTCTATACTTGTTTGCTATAATTATGTTACTTATGTAACATGTTAAACATGAAGACCAACAAATATATTCTGAATAGGTAATTCTGTTGGTGCGAGTAAACTGATCACAGAACTGTTTACTATCTACATACTAATTGGAATGTCTGGTTGTTCGCGTCTAAAGCAATATGTTAAAAGCTTTGTATATTTGTATTTGCAAGTAATAAATACTATATAGTACTGTTTCGGCGAACTTTATTCCGGAAAAATTATATGTTTTTCCTAGTTTATTTGCATTTTTTTTCCTTTTTCTTTTCTTTGAACCTTCCCTGGGCTTAAATAAATAATTCAAAACAAAAATCGGTTGAGCCGTTCTCGAGTTTTTGCGAGACAAAAGAACAGCAACCGATTTTTATATACATACAGAAAGTTTATTCGGTTTTTCACGGATTATTATTAGCCTACTAACGACATCTATGGGAAATTCATTGCAAGTTCTTATAAATCTTTGTCGCTATAAATCCTATCCTACTAAAATTATAAATTCAAAAGTTTGTATGTTTATTTGTTACTCCTTCACGCAAAAAGTGCTAAGCCGATTTACCGAAATTAGGCACACACAACCCTCAACTTGGATTAACATATAGGATAGTTTATATCCCGATAAAATTTCCCTGTGGGTGGATATATTTAGAATATGCCTTTACTTTTCTAATTCCGAGAAACCAACGTAACTGTTGAGGCAAGAAGTCTTGCGAATGACACAGAATGTGACAAACCTCCGTTCCCACCACCAACCACGTTGTGGCAAGAAGTCTTGCAAATGACACAGAATATTTTTACAAACCCACCACCGCGACCAGACCACGAATAAAGTAAGAGTTCGGGAAACAATACAAATTGTCACGTCCTTCACATATGACAACTCTACCAAAGATCCCTTTACTCACTACCGTGACCAGATCACGAATAGAGTCCGAAGTTTGGAATCAAAACAAACAATACGAAACACGAGTCTCATGGTCGTCGTTTGTACGGTACGGTCGATTTCTTAAGCGTGCCTCGTAAACGTACTTCGAGTGCGATTTGGAGTTCTTTGTGGTCAGTTCTTCGACAAGGTTAGTGAAAGTAGTTACAAGTTGTTTTATTCCCCAAGTTCGGATTTTTTTTTAATGATATTGGAAGGCAACAAGCAGACGGATTTCCTGATGGTAAGAAATTTTCACCGCCTAGAGACACCAAAGGTGGTAATGATGCATTGCCAACCTGAGGCCGGGATGTTAGGCCTTGAGCAAAAGTAAGTTTACCGGCTACCTTACCCTCTGAACCGCAACACGTCATGACGTTATGGCGGCAGGAATAGGTAAGGCGGTGGTACCAATCCGGGTGAGTCGCTGCGAAACTATACCACCTAGTCAGGTGTCACGGTGTTAGTGACAGAAAGCATTCGCTCGCCTTTTACGAGCTGCCTGGCAGGAAGGCAGATGGTCTATTCTTCAAAGGAGCCCGGACCAACACGGGGGAAAATATTGATATACATATTGATATACATGCATATATTATATCTTTTTACACAAAAAAACTCCGATGTTAATGTAATTTTTTTTTAAGTAAATAAATACCCCTGGACAAATCACACAAATTGAATCTAACTCGAAAGTAAGCAAATTACATGCTTATGTTATGGGTGTTAGTCAAGATACTATTACATAAAAATACTTAAATAGATACCAGAATAAATACCTACATACAGGCCTAGATATGTATGATAATGTATGTATTACAAAACTATTTATTTATACTTATCGAATATGTATGTCACCTGTATCTAAATTTAGACATTTATTTGAATATTTCAATGACATACAAATAGCTTTGAGTGATATTGCGTTTCAAACATCCATTTTATGAAATTCCCAGACTCACTGTCATGAGTACTCATGTGGCATTAACTTGACATCCACAATACGTTATTAGTTTAGTATGTCTGGGCAGTTGAGGATTGTTAAAGGATCAGGATATAAATATTATAATCCCTAAGGCCGCATTATTAAAATATCTGTATTTGCGATAAACTCAAAAACTACAGAATGGGTTTTGATACTAAAAATACTGGCCTTTGTAGTTTACTACTACACTGGCTGAAACTTTAAAAAATAAAAAGACTTCCTTTTGTATTATTTATCTTATACCTTTAAATGAGCAATCAGAATCAGAATATTCTTTATTCACATGAACCATACAAGTGGTATTTGTGCGCGTCGACATTTTCTTTAAACTACCACCGGATCGGAACGCGGCCACACACTAAGAAGATCCGGCGAAAGAAACTCAGCGGGCTTGTCTTTTTTCAATAATAATAATGACAATATAAACCAGATTAAAAATCAACGTCTTTAAAACTTGTTCAGAAATACTATAAAAAAGACTATAATATGCTAAAGACATCAATGTCTTGCACTCATATTTTAAAATAAATATATCATACTGACGAAACATCTTCGTCTTTTTTTATGTTTGACACAAAAATTTTCTTTGGATAATGGCATTGTTTTCTTGTTGATATTTAACTGAAATAAAAAAAAACATTGAAGTATATACACGGTTAAGTATCTTGCTAAAGAGTATTTATATTCCTTGACACAAACATAACCTCTTAAAGCTACAGAAAATAACGTTCGCTATTTTTCATCTTTATAATAGACAAATTAATGATTGTTATTTTTTTTTAAATACTGCATATCACCAATTAACAAAAAGTATCAATACTTACACGACGCAAAGCAGTTTTTACACGTAATTAATACTGTGGTAACAGTCGTTAGCAATTACAAATAAAAGTAGCCGCTTAAACAAGATGGCCGTCAAAACGTCAATTGAAAGTAAGGACGTTTCATTTCACTTACATTTGTATTCACATTTTAAAAAAAATGTAAATCCCGAAGATCCCGGTATTTATGAAACTTAATCCCATAAATTTCGGGACTAAAATGTGAACGGGATATTTTAGAATCCTCGAATCCTCTAGGTAGATGGTTTATTCTACTCAACGGACCAACACGGGTAAAACTTATGTAGGGTACATATTATATCAATAAACACATAAACAAATCATAAATTCTTTGCCAATTTTTAGATTACCCGTTTGAAAAAATATCCAAATTAACAAATATCCATTTTAGCAAGATATAGTGTGTGTGTGTGTGTGTTTAATATAGTTGAGATATAAGTTTCATTGTTATTTTTTATTTTTATTAGGTACTGAGCTAGTTTTATTCTTTTTAGTTTTTAATCAAGTTTTAGTTATCGCCTCTGTGGTCTAGCCATCTGGCATTGGACTTGACTTCTTAAGGTCCTAGGTTTTATTCCCAGATCGTGCAACAAAAAAAATAGAAAATGTTTATTTTCAATTTTCTAATAATAATAACGTTGCCCGGGATATGTGCCCGGTTAGCGGTATACTTGCCACCTGTCACATTGTGGGACTAAATTTATTTGCGTGTTGCGTAGATTTTATTTCATCACATATTTATTTATACATACTCGTAATTGTAATCAAATAAAGTAAAGGTAAGTAAGTAAAGTAAGCTAAGTAGATAAGGTAAGTAAAGGTTTATTTTTTGTGTATTTTACATTTATCTGGTGCACAATAAAGAGTTACTTTCTGTTTTATTCTGAGGTATTTTCAAAATCACAATTTCCAATCTCCTTTTAAGATTACGAAACCTTGAAATATTCAGATCAGACGAGTACGTTGTAGATACCAGAACGTCCTATCCGGAAGTGGCACAAACAAGCCGTATCCGATTGATGTTGGCACTTCCGGTTACAATATGCACACTACATAGCTTTTAGTAGAACACTCACGAAGCAAACAAGATGAGAAATTCATGAAATAACAATGTTGTTTACTGTATAGGTACAGATGAGTCTTTTTCACACAAATTTAAACAAAATTTAAACACAACGACAGAAAACATACAAGCTTCACTGCAACAAACTGAAGTCACTGGTCACTTTCCAATTGCTATAAATCTTAAATTGCATTTAAAAAAAATGGTTTTCAATCAACTTCTAAAATGAATAAAATTGTAATCTCCTTCATATTATGTTCAACTCCTATTTTTTTATGTATGTTAATTGACTTCTCTATCATTTCTGAACCGATTTTAGAAAACGTTTTTTTATTTGAAAGAGTGGTGGTCTCTCGAGGTGGTCCCATTGTCATCAAGTCTGGATCTAATGATGAAATCCTGGGAAAATCGAGGAAAATACTCATTCTTGGGATATATAGATGACTTACTTTTTGAACTCGAATTTGGTTGCTTACAGTTTTACCGAGGTAAAATCCTAAATAGCTATAAATATATATTTGAAGTGAAACTTCTTTATAGGGATTGGAAAAAAATTTAGTGTAACATTTTTTCGTTACGCGTCACATTTTTCAGTTACGCGCCATCTTTGTTCTTATCCCTACCACGCGTGATTCGAAGTATACTTTCTCCAGCGGAGAAGGGATTGGCAATAAAAATTATTAACCAATTTCTGTAAAGTTGCATATAGTAAATTATTTTTTGAAAAATAACGTCATTAAGAAGTTTCACTTCTTCACTTCTTACGAGTGTACGCTAGTACACGCACACATTTTTTTAAAATGACGTTTGACGACAGTCACTGTGCTTTTTTTGACTTAATTATCTTCAGTTTTAATTTTAATGTAAAATTTTAATTATTATTAGCAAGATCAAAGCAAATCAACTGTCGTATTATATGATCGTGATCTCCTATGAGATAAAATAAAAATATACATACTCTTACCTAATCCGAGAAACATATTAAGTATATTATTGAAACATAGTTGGACAAAATTACTTACAAATTTACTTTAAAACAATCGAGCATATCGGTATAATACGAAAAAAAAATATTTTCATTAATAAAATAATCACAAAATTAAAAAAAGTAATAACCTTTGTAAAAGCTATCCGCAATGTATCTTAGAACCACTACGATGCTTGAAAAGGCAGAAACACAACCAGGCGGCCATGATTATCTGCAATGTCACAGATGGCAAACCTATCGTCAACTAGGCACTTCTCGGCCACACTTTGTTTGTTACAAAATTGAAAAAACAAATTTTGAGTTCTCCAACCCAGGAAACCAACCCGAAACCTCATGACGGCACAATAACAGCATTAACGCTACAAGGATTACATTCCTCAGCAACGCACCAGTACCGCCTGCGTGACTTTTTTAATGTCACTGTCAGCTTGTTTGACCTTCCCATGTTATGTTATGTTATCTAATGGAGCTTCAGGTCCATTTGAACGATCATAGTTTATATTATTATACTCTTTGGATATATCACTGAGCTAACTTCTAAGTAGGGTCAATCAAAGAGTAAAGTATCTGTCCATAGCAAAGAGTATATAAGTACTACGTAATAAGAGGCGGGACTTCCATAGATACATATCAAACACGAATTTTGTATGAAGTTTAGCTTAAATTGACACATGAAACTTGACAGATAGGTATAACCCGTTTAATTTGAAAGTAAGACTAAAGGCATTCAGATTTAAGGTAACTAGTGTCATATAATTTGGGTGAATAAAAAACACAGCAAACTTATTTTTTTATATGAAAGTTGCGCCAAACTGGTCCATAGGGTCAATTCACTTTCTGTAAATGACATTTTAATTTTTTTTTAAGTTTATTTGCCCCATTCTGGGACCGGCTAAAACCTTCAGGCCATGCTGCCACGTCTTCCGTATTAGTTATTTTTTCATTAGTCATATTATGTCTTCCGTATTTATTACTTTTATACCGTCATTGGTCACTTTAGTCCATGCTGCATGTCTTCCGTTACTATAAATTCTTTTTTTATATTAAAATGTTAAATTCAATTCTTCAGTTTCTGACCATTTAGTTTTAATTTCTTGAACTTTACATATTATTATGTTTCATCGTTAATTTGTTTTATAGTACGTCACATCCTTAAATTACGATTATTTTCACACAAAAAACTAAAATTCAGTCATCAAACAACACCAAAATCATCTTCTTTCATATTGGCGCCAAAACTTCTACGACAGTAAAGTAAAAGTATTATATTTTATACTAGTCTTATATTATGTAATAAACCCATATCTTCATATTTCATGTCTTTTTCTAGTTTCGTCTTCAATTTTCTTTCATGTTCAGGCCTCTGCCTCTTCTGTCGTGATAAAACACTACAATAGTCTTTTACTAGTATAGTTTATTTATTAAATCACATTTACACACAGCTAAGTAATATTTACACTTTATTCAATTTACAAATTGTACATTTTTACATTATATTACACATTTTTAGCTTAAAGATTGGAGGGAACCCTCGAAAGGCGCGCCTTCCCCCTCCGACCGTTCCCGCCAAACCCTCATTTTTTTTAGGTTAATTTGCCCCTTTCTGGAGCCGGCTAAGACCTTTCGGCCATGCTGCCAAGTCTTCCGTAATAATAAATTCTTTTTCGTATTAAAATTTTAAAGACATTTCTTCAGTTTCTGTACATATTATCTTCCCCTTTTTAAGTAATTTCGGTTGGGATGTATTCATTAATACTCGTACAAAGGTTATTTGAGTTCTTCAATACGTCTTTAGTTTTAATTTCTTGAAGTTTACATATTTGTTAATTTGTTAGTACGTCACATCCTTGAATTACGATTATTTTCACACAAATTATAAAACCAAAATCATCTTCTTTCATGTTGGCGCCAAAACTTCTACGTCAGTACATAAAGTATTTTTATTATTATTTTTTTTACCTTTATACTTTATTCTAGTCTTATATTCTGTAATAAACCCATATCTCAATAGGTATTTCATGTCTTTTTCCCGTTTCGTCTTCAATTTCCTTTCTTGTTCAGGCCTCTGCCTCTTCTGTCGTGATAGAATACTACAATAGTCTTTCACTAGTATTGTTTATTTAATAAATCACATTTACACACAACTAAGTAATTTACACTTTAATTAGTTTACAAATTATACATTTTCACATTATATTACATATTTTTAGCTTAAAGATTGGAGGGAACCCTCGAAAAGCGCGCCTTCCCTCTCCGACAGTTCCCGCCAACTTTCGACATTTTTATTTAATTATTTTATTTGTCCCTTTCTAGAACAGAGTAAGACCATGCTGCCATGTCTTGAAAGTAAATTCTTTTTCTAATTATTTATTTTCAATTATTCACTATCTTTACAGATTATTTCAAATTCACTATCTTTTAAGATACAGTATCTTTTAGTATCTTCATAAGTTGGTATAGTCGGTATAGGGTCGGTAGGTCCCCGTGTTGGTCCGGGCTCCTTTTCAGAATAGACCATCTGCCTTTCTTGCCAGGCAGCTCGTAAAAGGCGAGCATAGGCTTATTATCACTAACACCGTGACGTCTGACTAGGTAGTAGAGTTTCGCCGCGACTCGCCCGGATTGGTACCACCGCTTTACCTATTCCTGCCGCCATGTCGTCATGACGTGTTCCGGTTCGGAGGGTAAGGTAGCCGGTAAACTTACTTTTGCTCGAGGCCTAACATCCTGACCTCATGTTGGCAACGCACCATTACCATCTTTGGTGTCATTTTGTGAATTTCGTACCATCAGGAAATCCGTCTGCTTGTTTGCCTTCCTATAACATAAAAAAAATAGAATGTCACGTCAGTGTTCGAGTAAAGCGACGGCTTCCTTACTTAAGCTCATGTAATAAGATTTGGTGGGAACGAGGAAATACACGATACACTAACTTCTCCATAAACATTTTACTTGTGCACTTTAACCGAACAAAATTGAAGAAAACGCCATCAAAAATAACGAATTTTACTCACAACATATACGAAATTCATTATTTACGAGAAAACTGCGACCGTCTTCTTTCATGATAGTACCCAAATTTTGTTTAAATAATTGTTAAATTTATCCCAGGAATGTGCAAGCTTTTAATACTGCCTTTTCATAAATATAATTAAGACGACTGTTAAAGATGTGGTAACCAAAAGGTTGAGAATCCAATTTCTAACTGTGGTTATTAAAATATTTGTGTTCAACGTGTGTTCAAGTTGTTCAGTAAGAAGATTAGAATTAACACTGTAACGAAGTAAAATCGTTACATTACCCAAATAATTAATATTCAAATTAATA
>NJDD01006191.1:87010-98695 GCA_002245505.1 Calephelis nemesis | reverse complement strand
ATGAGAAAACACAATGAACAATCGTATAAAAATGACAGATTCGAAATTCAAATGTAATATTTTTTTATTTTTAAGCGTAACAGTATTTATGGCCAGACTAAGTATATAAAATGTACATTTAAATCGCAGCACTTATTTACATTTTTACTAAACATTTTATTTATTTATAAACATAAGTTGCATAATTTATTTTAATTAAATTTAAAGGTAGATTAATTTTTAGTCCTATCTACCGTACACTACCACCGTTTCCAAACGTAGCCAAGAAACGGCGAAACAAATTGTAGTTTAGTGTGTATGTAGTTATTCAGTAAAGCTATTGTAGTTTTTTGTGGACAAAAAACTTGTACACCGTAATGTGGTAGAATACGATGGATGCTTAAATATCTTTTTATTAACTTTTTAACACACATACTATTCCGCAAATAAACAATTTTCATTTTCATTTCAGATTCAAGAATAAGATGCTCTACAACTCACAAAACGAATGAAATGGAGATGGGTCGGTCATATGGCCCGTTATTCAGAAGTCAGACGGCCAAACCGTGTCACTAAATATAAGGGTCCTGCAGGAAAACGCCAAAAGTGCAGACCAAGAGCTCGCTAGAACGATGAATTGGCAAAATTTGGAGGAAGAGACTGGATAGAAGTTGCTAAACATAGGAAAAAATGGAGGCAACTTAAGGAGGCCTATACCCGATACTGATGACTGATCAGGACATGATAACTTTTACTTACCTTATTATAGTAGTAAAAAAGTATCTTCACGCCCATATCCCGTAAGAGGTAGGCAGAGGAACAACCAAACACGACTAGGCGAAGACACTCTTCCCCACAATATTAGTAAGCCTCTCGCCAACAGAGCACATGTCCAATCCCGGGCAAGGTTATTTTTTAATAGAAAAGTAAAAAAAAAATTTTTTGTTGCCCGACCCGGGAATCGAACTAGGGCCTATATAAGTCAAGTCCGACGCCGGACCGATAGAACACACAGACTAGAAACTATACTACTATATGTCGTTTAGCTACTACCAGTTGGTATTCATTAGTTTCCCAGGCCTTGCAATTTTCCCAGTTTTTCTGTTCATAAGAACCTTATCCTGCCAATCACTAACACAACAAAAAAATTAGCAAAATTGGTCCATCCACTTAAGCATGATGTAATGACCACGCGAAATGGAAATTCATTTTTATATGAATAGATTATGATTAGATTTTTTCTTTACTTTTGAATAACCGTCTCGATAGTCGAGGGATACACGCCTAACTCCATTTAGATGCCTGCATTTTTGAGTCTGGGTGTTTATTAAATTTGTGGTATCTATTTATGTATTTCAATGAATTAATGTCGTTGACTAAAACCCACAAAACCAAACAAAAAGAAAATGTGGTATTCCAATTTTCTAATTAAAAAAAATAAAAAAAATGTTGCTTGGGATTGGATATGTGCCCGGTTGGCAATAGGCTTGCCACCTATCACATTATGGGACTTAATATCTTCGGCTAGTCGTGGGTGTCCTGGTTGTACCTCTGCTTTTTTTTTTGAATGACTAATTTGTTGCTAATCTCGCGATTTTATGCAACTTCACCGAGCTTTGTTGTACCTCTGCCTCTCTCTTCGGGGATATGGGCGTAAAGATACTGACTAAAAGCCACAACAACATATATTATTCGTTTACTTAGGCGTTATATTCGTTTTTTGTAAATTTTTCAGTGATATTTACTCATTTGTTGTGAAATATATAATCAAAAATGTTTTACTTTTAAATGTATTTTTTTTTATTCTGGCTACAACCAATAGAGTTTGTAATGTAATTCAACTTCTATTGTTCCCAACTCTTACTCTAGGATGACAGGAATAGGCCAGAAAATTTTCCCCGTGTTGGTCCGAGCTCCTTTGCAGAATAGACCATCTGCCATTCTTGTCAGGCAGCTCGTAAAAGGCGAGCATAGGCTTATCATCACTAACACCGTGACATCTGACTAGGTGGTAGAGTTTGGCAGCGACTCGCCCGGATTGGTACCACCGCCTTACCTATTCCTGCCGCTATAACGTCATGACGTGTTCCGGTTCGGAGGGTAAGGTAGCCGGTAAACTTACTTTTGCTCGAGGCCTAACATCCTGACCTCAGGTTGGCAACGCACCATTACCACGTTTGGTGTCTCTAGGCGGCGTGAATTTCTTACCATCAGGAAATCCGTCTGCTTGTTTGCCTTCCTATAACATAAAAAAAAGAAAAGAAAGAAAGAAAAAGAAAATATATTTATTTGCGGAATACGTGTGTTGAAGTTGTTACAAAATTATTTAAGCTTTCCAACATATTCTACCACATTGTGGTGTGCAAATATTTAAATATTTTTATAAAATGATTATATTTTAGTTATATACACAATGTTTAAATATTCATTTAACAAATAGTTTTATTCTTCTAACAATTTGAATTATAACTTACAAACAATTTTAAAAAGTCAATAATTTTAACCCTGTCTACCGTAAACTACCAGTAACTACCAGGAGGTGGTTAATACCTAACTGGACATAACTTTACCTCCTATGTTTAGTCTAGGAATTGGTAGCAAACGAACCATGCTTGAGACTTGGCCGTTAAATGTGGGCCTCTTAAATAAGCTCAGAGTCGCTCAGCGTGCTATGGAGAGAGCTATGCTCGGTGTTTCTCTGCGAGATATGATCCGTAATTCGGTGATCCGTAAGAGAACGAGAGTAACCGACATAGTTCAGAGAGTCAGGAAGCTAAAGTGGCAATGGGCAGGCCACATTGCTCGCAGAACCGACAACCGCTGGGGTAGAAAGGTTCTCGAGTGGCGGCCCCGGTAGACTGATGATCTGGTCAAAGTCGCGGGGAGTCGCTGGTTACAAGCGGCTGGTGATCGTGACTTGTGGCGCTCTTTGGGGGAGGCCTATGTCTAGCAGTGGACGTCTTCCGGCTGACGATGATGATGATGATGATGAACCATGCTTGACTCTCACGAATAGCTTTGTAGGAAAACTGTTGGTCTCTTCTAAGGAGGCCTGGGAGTGGACAGGGAAACATTTTTTTAGGTTGCGATTTTTAATGTAATATAAAAAAGGGCATGTGAGTAAAGCAATACAGAAATGTTTTTAGTACTCTGGTCGAATGGTCTTATGTATACGTTGAGTACGTGAGGTCTGGGGTTCGATTCACAGTCGAGTAACAAAAATTTTTTTTTTAAATTTTCTAGTGAAAACAAACATTGCCTGGGATTGGATTTGTCCGGTTGGCGTTGGTGTGTTAGCTATTGTTAGGATGAGTAGTACCTTCAGCTGGATGTCATAATTGTTGGTCCTCTGACTGCCAGTTTAGGGATTCTTGCTTGCTTATTATTTTTAGAAAAGTGGCAAATGTTTGCTAAAAAAGTTGCGCAACTTTTTTGTAAATATTATGTTCTATCGAATTTTTCAAAAAATATTTTTACGTTTTTTTTTGTAGTTTATGAGTGGTATCATAAGATACCAGGCTCGCATAGCGCCTCAGCAACAGACACGGGAAAATACTTAGAAAACGGAGAGCAGTATCGGACTTCTCATTAACCCAGAAAGCACTGCTGGCTACCAGTGAAAGACGATGGAAACTAGTATAGAGGTATAATAGCCCGTGGAGAGACAGGTTCGGATCCAGTTGACGTCGCGACAGCATACGGGACGGATGTACTGTGAATTTATAGCTTTCATTTTAAATTCGTAATTCGTTTACTTGGTGTAGTGTTGGAAGAGTGCTTTCGAAAGAGTCGAGTAAGTTACTTTGCTAAGTCTCTTTTAGTATTTTTAATTACAAAATTTATTTTAATTTCTTTTTATTAAATGATTTAATTTAGTGTTTTTTATTTTACTTATTTAATTGATTTATATTTTAGTACATAGAAAAATTAGGACTTTGAAGTTATAAAGTTGAAAACTATGTTTACAAATGATTTAATTACAGAAAATCAAAAATTAAATCCTTTTGCTGTTGGATAATTTTTTTTTCATCAGAAAAAAAATTGTGTTTTGTAATTTTTTTAATTTTAATACCTATCTCAGTAGTCGTCTCTGTGGTCTAGCGGTCCGGGTGTTGGACTTGATTGCATGAGGTCCCGGGTTCGAGTCCCGGGTCGGCCAACAAAAAGAAAATTGGATTTTTCCAATTTTCTAAAAAAAATGTTGGTCGGGATTGGAAATGTGCCCGGTTGGCGATAGGCTTGCCACCTATCACATTGTGGGACTTAGTGTCTTCGGCTAGTCGTGGGTGCCATGGTTGTGCCTCTGCCTACCTCTTCGGGGATATGGGCGTGAAGATACTTTTACCTATCTCTAAGGGTTTTCTCCTGGACTTTTTTTTAAAGTGAGTCAACTAAACTTTTGACATTATAGCTAGGTACCTTAGCCTCAAATTCTTCGATTACAAAAAAAAATATCAGAAAAATCATATCCTTTGCAAGAAGTTTTTGCACTAAACAAGTTAGGTAACGCTAACAGAGCTTTTAAGTTCTATCTAGGTATACTGCAAGTAGGTATCTAGGTATTACTTACTAATTACCCAAAACGATATTAGGTAATTTGCGTTCTTATTGCAAAATCTGGCGATTGGTTAATTATATTTAATCATATGTCCCATCTTAAAACGTTTATACAAAATAAAAAAAGCTTCATTATTTATTTTTCTTTTAAAAAAGGTAAATAAATATCTACTATATATTATATGTAAGTAGGTAAGTATAATTATTTATGAAATATTAGCTGTTGTCCCCGGCGTTGCCCGCGTGGTCAATGGTCCCACAGAAATATTTTATCGGAATAAAAACTATCCTATGTGTTAATCCAAGTTTCACTCTATAGGTAGGTATGTGTGCAAAAAGTCATGGAAATCGGTAAAGCAATTTTTGCGTTAAGGAATAACAAACAAACATACAAACATACAAATAGGTATTTGCATTTATAATATTAGTAGGATTTTATAAATGTATCAATACCTGGTACCTAACCGTTTGCTGCGATTTGGTTTCCTGTGACAAACATTAGAGAATTCAGAATAAAAAGCAAATGAGACAATTACCTAATAAGTAGGTACCTAGGTAATATCTCTCTCTATAATATCTATCTATCTTTTATCTATCTATCTATAATATCTATCTTTAGGTAGGATCTCTGATTACGAGACTTCAGTTCTTTGCCAAATTTATAAAAATCGGCTCGGTGTAACAGACAGAACTTTTTTACATTTTTGATATTAATATGGATATGGTGTAGGTATTTTGATTGCGGTTGATTATCAAATAACGAAGTCTTCGTACCTACCTACTACCTTTCTACCTTCGTACCGCCCATTCATGCTAGGTAGGTAATTTTTATCCTAATTCTATTCTAAAAAACAGAATACCTACACTTAGGTATTCTGTTTTTCGAAACTGAAACGAATCAAACAAAACTATTATATCTGAGGCTACATACTACCTACCTCTCATTTACTAGAATATTGTTTTACATATTATAACTACTATAATTGAATTTATTATATTTTACAAGAAAAATATGTAACACGTTTTTCCAGTTGAACTATCTTTAATCAAAGTTTAACTTAATTTGTACAAAAAAGTCAGCCTTAAAAATGTAGACATACCGACCTACCCACCAGAAAATAGAAACACTTTTTTGCATTAGTAATCTTTCTATTAATTTATGTAGGTACCTAAATGCGAAAGTTTGTAAAAGTGGATGAATGTTTGTTATTATTAACGTCTTTTTTCGGTGTTTTTTCGATTTGAAACTCTGCTCTGTTTCAAAAATGAAAAGAGTTTTCAAAAATTGGTTTAGAAATGACAAAGAAATTAAGAAAAATTAAGAAAAAGAAATTAATTGATATACTTAAAAAAAACACAGGAGTCGAACATACAAACACTTTTAAATCGACTTCGAAAAAGGCTTCCGATTTTTTTGAAGTCGGTTAAAAATAAATTCTAATATTTAAGGCAGACGATTAAGTTTTTGTAAATGTCACAGCGTCAAAGATTATCCAAACAGAAAAAGTTATTTAGACTTCCGCTATAAATGGAATCGTGATTCGTGATGTTCATTTTAAAAATATATTTAATTTTATTTCATTATCACAATTATTAATAACTAGCTGTTGCCCGCGGCGTTGTCTACGTGGTTCCATAGGAACATTGCTTGGGATAAAAACTATCCTATGTGTTTATCCAAGTTCTATGTGTGTACCAATTTCAATTTTTACATGAAAATTGGTTCTGCAGTTTTTGCGTGAAAAAGTAAGAAATAAACAAACAAACAGACAAATAACACCGTTAATATACCTAAGTAGGATTTAATTGTTCGTTATGAACTGATATTGAGACATTTTATAAAAAAGGCTGCATAAGTTTTATCATGCTGGACTCAAGGTGGATTTGGTCCTTGTTGGTTAAAAGAGTTGGTACTAGGTGGTAGAGTTTCGCGGTACGTTGACATGTTAGACACGATGTTAGACATCCCAGCCTCAGGTACCTATCACATTGTGGGACTTAGTGTCTTCGGCTAGTCGTGGGTGCCCTGGTTGTGCCTCTGCCTACCTCTTCGAGGATATGGGCGTGAAGATACTTTTAAATTTTACTTTTGAAATCAATCACAATCGAGAGTTAACTATACCACTGTTTCGTTGTTTAAATTAGTGTATCGTTCAAATAATTTCTAATAAAAAAATATAAAAAACATGTAAAGTTTGCCCCGTGTTGGTCCGGGCTCCTTTGTAGAATAGACCATCTGCCTTCCTGTGTCAGGCACCTCTTAAAAGGCGAGCATAGGCTTTCCGTCACTAACACCGTGACATCTGACTAGGTGGTAGAGTTTCGTAGCGACTCACCCGGATTGGTACCACCGCCTTACCTATTCCTGCCGCCATAACGTCATCACGTGTTCCGGTTCGGAGGGTAAGGTAAGGTTAAGGGGCCATATACGCTAAAATACGTCAGCAGTTTACTGTTTTTTTTCATACAAAGCAATCATGGATCTTGCTGACAAAAATACACAAGATTAACATGAATATGCTTTACCAGACTAGTGTTTCCAAAACACGATTCATTTCACTTTGCTCGATAGAAAAAAAACAAAAATTAACCCTTTTTTGAAAGCTTTTGCTTTCTGTCTACTTTAATTGTGAATATATCGACACCAGATTTAACATAAACATAGATAAGTACTATACCTAAAAGATAAGTGTTTCAGTTTTTATACTTATTTTCAAATTACTTTTATAGTGTCAAAAATAGTGATTAGTCGCTTAAGACGTTTACTTTAGAGCGCCATTGTTCATAGTAATCATGGAACGGGGGTGCGCGGTGATTGGCTCTTCTGGCTGACTGAGTATGGGGCCTTAACTTACTTTTGCTCGAGGCCTAACATCCCAGCCTCTGGTTGGCAACGCACCATTACCACCTTTGGTGTCTCTTGGTAGGGAGAATTTCTTACCATCAGGAAATCCGTCTGCTTGTTTGCCTTCCAATGTTATAAAAAAAAGTTGTATGGAAATAGATTATATTATACCAACCTACATATACTTAGAAGTATCACTAGACCATATACATAATTTTTGGAGCCACAAAACATACACCATTTGTTTAATTTTGATTTTTAAAGCATTTTATTTAGCACTTATGTACTCAATCCTAATGACGCTTATGTTTCCATATAATAATTATTTTGTCAAACGCAAAATTATGTACCTACCAGTCTGACATCGTCGATGTCTTAAGCTTAGGAAAGAAAATGTTTGTTGAAACTCAGAATCTTCGATTCAATTTATGTTAGGCTTTAAACTGCATTGGTTAAAGCAAAATAAATGATTAAATTTAGTAATTATGCTACAGCTGATTCGAAAGTAATTACAGATTCAAACGTATATTTCTACATATGCAATATAAAATGAATATAACTAATGAAATATAACTCATAAATATTGCTAGTAAATTTTATAACTATTCGTACAACCTGGGTCACTAGCTTATTTAACTTGAAACCTTAGTACAGCGGAGAAACTCAAGTGAAATCGATAATAAATAATAAATATTGTTAATGTACACTCATAGCTTAAGTTATTGCCATGTATTTGAAAGCGAAAATTAAAATTAGATTTGTTAATTGCAATTTAACATTATGACTTTAACCTTCTAGATTTTTTTTTTGGTTAAATGTTTTGGAAATGCACATTACAAAAATAATAATTCACAAATTATAAGGGCAATATACAATTACTAAATTGTAATAAAATTGATTGTTTTTAAAGTTAACACATATATGAATATATAAGTGATTTACAATAAAGTTGTTGATCAAATTTATATTGAAAGGGAAATAAAATTGCTTAAATAAAAATTTTCCTAAATTAAAACGCTAATGTTAACTAATTTTATGGAAGAACAGTTTGCATGATAACATAGCTAATTTGTTGATAATATACAATGTTTAATTACTTTGTAGAAAGTTGATCATTGTTTTCATTATAATAAAGGATGTAGTTTTTCGGTTTAATATTAACTTGGTTATAATATTTTTTTTAATTATAGAATAGGAAAAATCGCATGTATTAAATATAATTAAGTATTTTGTAAGGATCAGCGTGCTATACTATCCCATTTAATACTAAAAACTCAGTTTCTCTTTGGACTAATGATTGCTAAGGGTTTAGATAACATCAGGAGTGCTTTTAATTGGTACTTCAATTAGAGGCTAAGGAAAGAAATATATGTTTCCTTATCTGTACTTTGCACTGGTTGGTAATTAAATGTTGAGGACATTTTTCCATGGTTTATTGTGTGATATTAAAAACGATACAATTTAGTTAATTTAAGAATTGCATACTACCTTTCTTACGGCTTTGCTCTAGTTAAAAAATATCTCACTTTCAAGAATATTTTTTTAAATTCAGTTCTTGGTCTCTTCTTCCTCTTTTACTTATTCATAATAAATATTTCTATATTAATCTTCCTATTTTGTTTTCTATCATTTGCAAATACATTGTTCAGTAACAAGCCACAATTCTTTGTATTTTTTTATTTAATTAATAAATTTAGTTCTAAATTTGTGAACTTCAAAATTGATTGCAAACGGCTTTGTTTTAAGCCGCAACTGTCTCATCTGTCATTTTTTTGTACACGTACATGTATTCGAATCGCAATGATTTTAATGAGACATGTATAATTAAAAGAAAATATACAAATGTAATTATGAAATGCAATTTTTTTTCTGCGTTTAATTATTATAATTTTTATTTCATCCCACGTGACGACAACTTACTGAATTTGGTTACAATAACAGCTTTGTTAATTATCAGCGGTTAGTGACCTGGCACTGCATGCTTGCATAGGCGGAACGTTATTTTACCGGAAGCTTGAACATTAATTTGAATTTCGAATGTGAATTCAAAATGAAACTGTTGCATTTAACATTATTGGAAAATAAACAAGCAGAGAAATTTCCTTGTGATAAGATCTATAAGCACAAAGCTTTTAATGGCGCATTGTCGAAACTGTATCAATGTTTATATCACACTTATCTTTTACAGAGCTTTTTTTAAGATCGGTGAACGATCGAGCTTCTTTTGAAAACCTGAAGCTTTTATTTTAATATTTTACATTTTAAGGTTTTATTCTGTTATTGTTTTACACAAAAACAGCAGAACCAATTTAAAGTCAAGTGCATTTTAAATATGATTAATTGCTACATTTAGAGCTGGGACTCATCCATTTTGCTTCATTGGTAGATTTGCATCTTTAGCTGCTCCAGCTCCTATCGTAATTTTAATATGATGATTAAAAAAAGTTAATACTTACTTTACTTTTTTTATTAATATATTCTTAGCCTTTTCGAAAGAAGTTGCTCATTGATTTTGTCTTAAGGGAATTTTAATGCAGAACCCTTAAAAGGCGAGGATGCGAACGTAAAACTCAAGAGCTTTTAAGGAATCATTGTGCATAAGTGGGTTTTATGCGTTCAGTTACCCATTATATGCAAGGTAAGGTGCATTAATTCGTTATACACCAATATTAAAGTTTAATGATAATAGATTTCTTATAGCCTAATAAAATTTAATTTTACCTAGAAACAGACTGTTAGATTTATTTTCTTTATTTTATTTTCATGATATAAAAACAACAGCTAAAGCTTATGAAAATTAGAATTAAGAATTAATAACAGTCAGCCAATTACAGATTTTCACAACTATAACGTAGCAGTAGTGAAAGTTTTTATATCACGGATGGTAAATTGTTACTTATTTAACTTATTTTGTGTCAATATGTCTAAAATTACAATATTTAGTGAGAAGTTGACAATGTCTTTCTGATATTTTTTATTAAAAAACTATTGTACATTAAGTATTATATTCTTTTAACATAAGAACTTTTTAGCAATCAAAATCCAAATATTTCGTGCCAAAATATCACTTAAAACAAATTCCGAAAGTTCAATCTCATGTCGGATTAAATGCGAGACAAAATAAGGATAAGATTTAGGACAGATACCAAATTTGATTCATTTTGTTTTGGGCGGAGTTGCATGTGAAATGTTACTTAACGGTCTTACCATGTTTTAAAATTGCTTTCTTATCAAGATTATGTCCAGGATGAGTCATGACATTGTGAAGATCTCAATAGAAATTAATGTCTTCATTCTTCAATATTTTTTAACACACCTTGAGGGCAATTGATCTGAAATTTGTGCGTAGAATGTGCATGAATTAAGACTTAATCGCCTCTGTGGTTTAGCGATCCAATATTTGAATTTGACTGCCTAAGGTCCGGATTCGATGGCGAGGTCGGGCAACAAAAAACGTTGCTCGGGATTGGATGGGTGCCCGGTTGGCGATTTTCTTGCCACCTATCACATTGTATGACTTACTGTCTTCGGCTAGTCGTGAGCGCCTGGTTTTGCCTCTGCCTACTTCTTCGGGGATACGGGCGTGAAGATACTTACCTTCAAAAGACTTATGGTTTTAACATATTTAAAAGTTTGATTTACATTCATTTCTTCTTGGTGTAAGCTGACAACTCGAAGTTCAAATCTTTTAGTTTTAAAATTGGTATGCTAAAAGGTGAAATATTTAATTGTACCATGTTCCACGGTAGGCATTCTTAAGTTTCACATTGTGAAAGATGTTTCAACACATTATTTTGACAGGTGCACTTAAAACAAAAGTCAGTCATGCGAAGAAAACAAATTAACAACTGCCTAAACCTTTGGGTTTGATTGAATAAGAAAGGTGGAAGGGTTTTAATTGGATTTGTGAATAAAACTTTGTTTCAAATTGTAAGTGTAATGAATGTCAGTAATTAATAATTGTTACTATTGTTGTCATTTATTTAATGGTAAGAGTTAAATTACAAATGAGATAATAGTAATGGTTTTAATCGCATTTGTAAATAATGAATAACTAACGAATGAGGGTTTATGAAGAGTATGTTTATTTTTGTAAACATTTGTTTCTTTTTTATCCTTCCGTGTCCTAATATCTAAATTAATTTTTTAACGTGATTCTGTTTTTCTAAAGCAAAATAACTTTATTCTCACATGTATAATTTTTAATAATATTACTAACGCTTTTACACATTAATATGAACTAAGTTTAAAAATAGTGAAGTATATAAAACTTTGATAAATACTTAGTCTGGCCATAAATACTG
>NJDD01006191.1:70154-86861 GCA_002245505.1 Calephelis nemesis | reverse complement strand
AAAAATAGTGAAGTATATAAAACTTTGATAAATATAGGTAGATATTGCTGTCCTGTATAGATCTATAGTTTCTACTTCTACTTTTTCTTTATTCTAATTTAAATGTAAAATACCTTGTTTTATGAACTCATCTATGACTTTACTATTTCGTGGTAGTTTAATTTAACGCATGTAAAATAAAATTATAAGCAAATAAATAGGGAAACAGGTTCAAGATTAAAGAAATAATTTAAGAAATCATGTTTAGAACTTTTATTGTAAAATGTTAAATAAGTAAAATAGGAGCTATTAGCGTCTGAGAACGTTTTATTTATAATAAAATAAAGAATATGTTAATCATCAGAGAATATTGTGCACCACTGTAAAAATTTTACTTACTTAAAAAAATAACATAATTTTATATTTTAAGTGTATTCTAATACATACGAATTATTTTCGCTAATGGGTGAGATCAATTCGTATAATTTGTCGAGTGACATTTATTGAGTTACAAAAAAAATAGTTTATTCAATTTTAAACAAAGTTTGTTTCTGCATGCTTGGATAGATTCTGAATGAGGTGAAGGTTGATGTTAATTTGCTCTTACAGAAACTTGAAGTTAGCATTAGTAAATCTTAAAATCCCACCATATAAGTAATTTTAGATGAAGAAAAGTATATTAAGTACTACTAAGAATTTAAAGAAACAGTTTTCATAGATAGTTTCATTATAATTTATTATTATTTAAGACCCACCGGTTTCGCTGATTAAAGCATCTTCAAGGCCATTACAATTTTAAATTGACCAGTATTTTAAATATCTATAGTCCATAGAATATATTAATTACCTATTCTGGTGGGCCATAAATGATGAAGCATCTCGTAAAAGTGTAAAGTTGTCTTCACTTGTCATCTCACATTTTCTTTTATTCTGTTTGCCTTTGACACTGCGAGAAAAAATCCACGATTACGAGATTAATTTATCAATCTGCATTATACGAAGGAGGGAAACCGTCCAGTATGTCCGGTATATGCAGTCTTAGTTTAAAATCTGAGCCATGTTTGATTAAAACTTGTTAAGAATGAGCTTACTTCAATTAAAATAAATATGCGGATAGTTATTGCTATAAGCGAAGTTTAATTTGCAACAATTAACTTCTAATTTGTCTTCATTGTAAATTTCTCTAGTGATTTCACCTAAAATTCCTTTCCAATTGGTACCACTTGCGACAGAATCGACGCCCTACCAATACGTTGAATAGTTGACCCTAATAGTTAATCTCTTCATTGAGTTGTAAGGAAGGGGGTCAATGGACAAATAATTGCTAACACCGTCTTTTTAGATCTTAAATATATTGATACTAAAAGATAGTTTCTTTTCTTTTTTAAATTAGACGTGGTTAGGACCAAAATTGAATTTGATCTTTCAGTGATGATCAAGGTCTTGTGATTTTGCAAAAATTAGTTCAAAATTACTATTTTCGTAATAGTACATAGACAGACTCTTTTTGTGGTTGTCAAAACATTATGTATTGACACCAAAGATAGAAACGGTGCATTACCAACTAGAAGGTGGAACCACAAGTTAATCTGTATGTTTACAAAATTTTAACAGCTAAGGCCCACTTGCAAGTTCTTAAGTTAAATGTTTGACTCAGAGTTATCTACTAACTCGGGTTAAATTACTTTAAATTTGACAGTTTAACTCGTTATTAAATTTTAACCCAGGAACGTGCAAGTGGCCCTAATAGTGTTTTTGTCATTACACTTTGATAAAAAAAAATATTTTAATAATTAACCATTACTTTTTGCATATGAATATTTCCTTGTTTATTCTTCGTTTAAAAATCTGATTTCTTTCCATATCATTAAACTTTATGAGTATAATATGCATAATACTTATGATCGATAACGCTATATTTTCAGTTCCATCAATTAATTTCGAAGTAACTTGCAGCGAATCTTGCTTAGTAACTTTTTTGTCAAGCTCAGTCTCACTTGACTGATTTTAATGATCTGATAGGATTATGTCACCGTTACATAATTAACTGTGACAAATGTTGATGCCAAGTTAAAAAAGAACTTCCAACTTGAGCTATTTAGTCTAACTGCTGTCAAATTTTGTTTCTTATTACACCCTTAATACTTATGAGTATTGAGTGGATTGTTTATTATCAACAAATTTAACATAATCAACAGCACAAAACACTAATTTAATTTAAAAAAATCAAGTAGCTATTATTTAATTTACTTCGCATTTTTAAAATAGCAGAAAAGCAATAGTCTTTGACATATACATAATAATAATACATGATGTATTTTTGAGCTTAAATGTATTTTTTTTCGTATTAAATTTTGTTGCTAAAATAACTTATAAATAATATTTGTATAATGTAAATTATATTAAGTTTCCACCTGCAAACTTATCATATATTTTATTGGATTGTTTATGTCAAACCTACGAAAAACGTAATAGTTTAAGTTAGCAAATAAATAAATATTACAGAAATGTCAGTAAGTAAGAGTTAAAGTCAGAATCAAACCAAACATCGCTTACATTATGCTAGAGGTACGCTAATGCTCAATTTTACTTGCTTAAAGCTTTTATCAGAACTTAGAAGCTGCATAGATTCTCTATAATATGATAAGATGAAGTTAATTAATATATAAACTTCCTTCTGTTAGCGGTTGATAAAATTTGTGCGGTGTGTCCTGTGTTGTGCTCGGATAAAAGAAAGATTTTCACTTTTCACTAATGAAAAAAAAAAGTTTTTTTTTTTTTGCATAGATTCTCTATAATATGATAAGATGAAGTTAATAAATATATAAACTTCCTTCTGTTAGCGGTTGATAAAATTTGTGCGGTGTGGCCTGTGTTGTGCTCGGATAAAAGAAAGATTTTCACTTTTCACAAATGAAAAAAATATTAAATACATTAGATGTATCTGATTAAACTGTTGCAATCGCTTGTTTTTTTATGTTAGAGGAAGGAAAACAAGCAGACGGATTTCCTGATGGTAAGAAATTCACGCCGTCTAGAGACATCAAAGGTGGTAATGGTGCGTTGCCAATCTGAGGTCAGGATGCTAGGCCGCGAGCAAAAGTAAGTTTACCGGCTACCTTACCCTCCGAATAGGTAAGGCGGTGGTACCAACCCGGGCGAGTCGCTGCGAAACTCTACCACCTAGTAAAGCTTGTATTTTGTTTATGTGGATGTAGTTATTGCTACTAAAAATTGTTGGACCGATTTTGTGAAAACATATTTTTTTAAACAATTCTAAACTTTACCACCAAACATACTTACCAAGATATCACCAAGATGGAAATAGTTTTATATGTTTGTTTGAAACTTTGTGCACTATTGTGAAAATGTAAGTAGGTAAGCTTTTTCCAATTCTGAATAATGTAACGCTTTTTTTCCCTGGACAAGTTACACAAATTGAATCTTACCCCAAAGTAAGCAAATTATATGCTTTTTATGTATGCAATATTGACTAATCGAAATCTTAATTAGTTGTATTTAGATAGATAATACAAGTTCTTAAGTCAATTTTTTTAACATTTAATTACAGTAAATAAAGCGTGTATGATAGGTAAAGATTTAAATCGAATCTTTGTTTTAATTTTTAACAGATAAAAATAAAGGTTGATATTATAGTAGGTATTTTTCACAGAGCAACAGAATATATTATTGCCTGGATGAACCTTTTAGTACTTTAGTCCGTACTTATTAACATATCGGTATGGGTGTTAATAATGAAGATTTTTTAAAACTAAAACGAAAGTAAGTACATGAAAATCTTGTGATATCCTTAATTATAACACTAATTAAATTTATGTGGCTTCGTAATATTCCCGCAAGCAGGTAAATATGCAGTGAAAGTAACTATCGTATCAGATTGAACAAATTTTCTGCAGCATTAAATAAAGATAATATTAAAACACTAAAAAATTGTCGCTTTCAAATATTAAAAAATAATTAACTAATCAATCAATCGCAAACATTTGAAACTAAAAAGACATTGTTTATATAAATAACAATACTGGGCTATTCATGTAAGCAATGTACTTTTTTAAGTTTGTGTAATATAACTCAGAAGTCTCAATATTACAACATAAATATAAACTAAAGTATTATCTTTTTTTTTCATGATATTGGAAGGCAAACAAGCAGGCGGATTTCCTGGTGGAAAGAAATTCACGTCGCCTAGAGACACCAAAGGTGGTAATGGTGCGTTGCTAATCTGAGGCCGGGATATTAGGCCTCGAGCAATAGTAAGCATACCGGCTACCTTGCCCTCCAAACCGGAACACGTCACGACGTTATGGCGGCAGGGGTGGTACCAACCCGGATGAGTCGCTGCGAAACTCTACCACCTAGTCAGATGTCACGGTGTTAGTGACGGTAAGCCTGTGCTCGCCTTTTACGAGCTGCCCGGCAGGAAGGCAGATGGTCTATCCTGCAAAGGAGCCCGGACCAACACGGGGGTATCTAAATGGTAATACCTAAAAGTTCAAATGGTTTAACTGAATTTTTTTTGGAATGATATTCTGAATTGATTTATTGATCAAAAATAAAATTGAAGTAACAAGGAGATCTAGAAAATCATAAATAGTTGTTTCGTTTAACGTAATCATTTTCTTTAAATATCAAGCTGTTATTGCGTATTTTAACGATAAATTTGTTTAATATTTTGTCTGAAGTAATCTATTTAATTCAGATCAAATGCAACTAGTGCAAAAGGTGGAGCGTAGCCAAGCTGAGGTCAGGATCTTAGACCTCGTGCTAAAGTAAAAATACTGGACACTCAAACCTTCAACCAAAGCACGTCATAACAAAACGTCCAAAACTATTCACATTTCTACAACCTCTTCCATACTTTTCCAGCTAAAGATGATACGGTTACTTTTTATGATCTGATAAAACTGCTTGTTTATCGTGATTGTTTTATAACGATTTTGCGATTATTAAACGTTCACTAATAAAGTTATTTTTTAAATGAAATCTACCATAGTGCCAAAATATTCTAGCACAACAATCATTTGACTTTTTATGACTAAATAAACGGTTGTATAGGAGTTTTCATTGCTTTCTATTATGCTAAGCATTGTATAGACATCAATTTATTTAAAACTCATAAAAATTAATAGTCAATTATATTACCACGATAAAATTGTCAAAGATGGCCTTACAAAAATCTATTCATAGAAGTGTTAACTATGATAGCTCATTTGAATTTCAATTTTCCCGTCTCGCCATTGATAGGGCTATAAATACGGACAGGCGTAACCCGCATCTGCCAACTGGTTTAAGAAGTATTCCTTCTTATCAGGTCAATGCCATTTGTGTCAATTTATGGAGCTTTTAAGCGATCTTGGCAATGCATGCATGCATTATACTTAATTAATGAAGAAATAAAGTTTTATAGTTCTATCGTGTATGCGCGGCGCAGTTTTTTTCACAGAACTGCCAAAAAGGTCATGTAATGTTTTCGGGATTATTTCATGTATTCCTACAACAAACTTAATGCACAACTAGCTGTAACCGGCAGCGTTGATAACGTGGTTCCAAGTTACCCTCACACGTCATATAGAGTGCCAGTACGAGAAAATCGTTTCACCAGTTTTGCGTGAGGGAGTAACAGACAAACAAATAAACACACAAACTTTCACATTTATAATATTAGTAGGATTTAAGACTTACCTACACATCATAAAATATTAAAATTGAAAATGTATGAGACCATATTATGTGAAACTTACTTTTCATTTGATTATTACCATTTTGGCATTTTATCCTTATTTATTTTAAAAATTGCTTACGATTAGGCAGTGGATAGACATTTACGTTTCACATTTATATATTAGGTATGCATCGTAATTGGAATTTTTTTTTCATCTTTAACTAAAATGCTATAAATTATGTTATCAAGAGAATAACTATTTATTCAATAATTATTAAGTAAAACCTGTTATTTAACAATTATTTATTTAATTAGTACAGCCAATTATTTGTGTTAATTTACGGAACAGTTTATTTATTTATAATTACGAAACGATATACATGAAGAAAAACAGAATGCACAATATAAACTCATACAAATTTATATATGCATCGACGACTCAAAAACTGCTTGTCATAGTAAGTTACATTATATTGTATTTTACGTTAAGTTTTCGTACATCTTAAAATAGGTATCTCATAAGGTTGTAAGTGATGTGAGAAAACTAAGATTACTATAAAATTGAGCAGTGTTTTTATGATGCGAAATGGTTCATCAATGAATAAATTAAGTTTTAAGCTTATACTGCGTATAAAAGTGATGTCTTTATTAGCTTTTTAACAACTTTTAAACCTGTATAGACTAGTAATATCTGAATATTTACAGTTACACATAAATCAAATATTGAACCAACATTTATTATTTTACAACATAATAATTATGAAAGTGGAATGGGCTTGGGCTTTTTATTACACGAAGTAATTCAGTGAAAACAAAACTTGAAAACTTAGTTATTTTTAAGGAATTCCTTTTTTCAGAACACTACCTAAAATTGTTTAATTGTTTGAAATAACTGGATCAACTTAAACAAACTTCACTAATATGACTTATGCTTTCTTAAGTGCATAAAATTTATTGAGGGTAGAGCTCTAACTGTAACAACACAAATATGATTTTTATGATTGTTAGACTTTTAAGTGAAACGTTTCTGAGTGTGTGTATCTTTTTTGTATATTTTTATTGGTTTCTATGTCTATTTGGCCCAGTGATCTAGCCTATTTTACTAGGATCAACTTAATACAACTCTCCGGTGTCGATCATCCCAGGAGTTTCTTCAAGAAATAAGGTAATGGTGGTAATTCTGCTGTTCACAAACTAAACTTATTTTAGATGCATGCTATCTTTCTCAGATGAAACAAAAACAAAGGAGATGGGATGTTTTAGACACGTCAGATTAGTTCGAACATGTCAATTTTTTTTAATCCACGTTTTCCGAATAATAGTTTAAACGTCTGTAGAAATGACGTATACGGTCTAATTTGACAACGCTAAAAGTGTTTTGTCTCTTTCTATTACTTTCGTTGAAAGAAGACAGCGATAACTTAAAATTAGTTTAGTGAGTGCGTTATTCGCTGTCTTTGCTTGATATGAATTAGGCATATGGGCATCGGAAGAGTAAGTGGCTAGTGGTAGAAATATAACATAATAAAATTCAGCCTCAGAAGAGGAGACAAGAAATGTCTACAAAAAAAGCTCCGTAATTTGTCTGTCACTAGGTTCGTTTGTTTATAAATGAAAACACTTTGTTTGCAGTAGTTTAAGAAAATTCATATTCAGAGTGCAATAAGGAAATTAGATTTTTTTTAAATTTCAGGTGAAAAATAATTCCAGTTTAAAAAATCGGTCTTAATATTTTGTACCCGATTCACAAAGATAAAACATAATTAGTGTAGAAATCGGATAACTTAATAAAAAGTTTTCGTAAAATACTTGAACTGACACAAACAGGATACATTTCTTTTTTATTTTACGCGAACATTAAAACATAATTGCGTAATTAGGAAGCCAAACAGAGATTTTAATTAAGTTTCATTTCTCTTTGCCATGATTTATCTGAGGTATCAGTAACTAATTGAAAACATGTAATGCCACTTTCACGTTAGGCAAATCGCATGATTTTTTTACTTCAGCTTGATTCCAGCTGTATATACGTCCGTACGTCAATGTAAACTAACTAAAACTTGATGATTATTATAAAAAAACACATATACTCGTATAAATTTTTTAAATTCTTTAACTGTCATTTACAAATTTGTATTGGACTTTCGTTGTTTTACCAGGTGGTAAACTCTACCACAGCAGCGAGTCGCCTGGGTTGGTACCACCACCGTACCTATTCCTGCCGCCATAACGTCAATGCTTGGCATTGTCGTGTTACGGTTTGGAGGGTAAGGTAGCCGGTAAACTTACTTTTGCATGAGGCGTTACATCCCGGCCTCAGGTTGGCGACGCACCATTACCACCTTTGGTGTCTCTACGTGGCGTGAATTTCTTACCATCAGGAAATCCGTCTGCTTGTTTGCCTTCCAATATCATAAAAAAAACATGAAGTTGATGTCATAGGGATAACTTTGACTGCTTTATCAAGACCACTCAACCTCACATGGAAGACTAATTTAAAAACTTTAACATGCTAATGAAGCTGTAGCAAGAGCTTGTTCATCAATGTCTTTACTACTTGTCGTAACCGCAGTCTCTGGAAATACGCTTCTTAATTCATTAAAAGAGCTCGTTAAAATTAATTATTAGAAATCAGATCATAACGAGAACCACTCATTTGTCTATTGGGACAAAATTGGGCGAAACTGATTAATGATTGCAGTCTATCACATTTATTAATGTCCACCATTAGCTGTGACTTCATTTTAAAAGACAAAATGGTTTACTGCTTAAAATGGTGGAACAAATATTGAATGCTGCTGTAATACAATAAATTAGACTTTCGAAATTCTTGAATTGCAATTTGTTATTATTTTAGAATAGATCAGATTTCGGAAACATAAACAAATTGGCAACCCAGTGAAGTGCTTCATCACTCGGAACGGAAATTAGATTCAAATCTTAAATTTTATTTAATAAATTTGGAATCTTTCATTTTAACAATGTAAAACAAAATGAAAATGCAATTAATAATTGGTCATAATATAAAGTTCCAGACATTTCTTTATAAAGTTATCTTTAAATGTGATTTGTAATTCATATAAATACATACGTGTAAAGATAATGAGATTGTAAAAAACGTTATCGCCCTTCAGTTTATGAAAGCGGAAAGAAATTCACTTTCAAATTTATATTAAGAAAAACAAGAATGTGTTATATTATAGATTTAAAAGTTAACAGGAGATAAAAATTACATAGTTCTTCTACCAATATAAATAGATAGAGATAGTATAACATAGGTTTACAACTCTTATAAATGGACATATATCTGCAAAACATAAAGTTCTGAGTAGTATATTGTAAGTAGTATTAAAACTTTAATATATTTAGAAACATAGTAAAAATAATGTTCATGTAAGAATTGTGACAAAAGTAATTTTGGTGATAATTGTTTGAGTGATTATTGGTGATATTTTTGGAAGTACTTTTTACAGTCAATCCTCTATTAATTTTAACCAATTACCAAAAGGAATAAGATTTTCACCTCGGTCTATATTTTTTTAATTTGAGTAGCCTCAGAACTTTTTAATGGATGAACCAATTTTGATATTTTTTCCATTGCTTAGCCTAAGGAGCTTTTCGGTTGACTTGCTCAAGATCTATCCCATGCCATACCCATATCATACTGAAATCGAAGTCGACTTTGACAGTTTTACCGCATTTAAATTATTTTTGGCATATTTTAATTATTAGAATGATTTGAGTCTTGTTTCACATTTGTATTTTCTTGCATTTTAACAAAGAAGCAAGCAATTTACTTGATTGTAAGTGATCCCCTACTTCCACGAACAACTGTATTGGTCGACCTTTTAGGGATACCTTCAGCAATGATTTCAGATCTTTTTGCTTTTTCGAAGGTGACTGTTTTGACAAGAAATCAATACGATGAAAAGTTACTAACCGACTTTTTGTATGTACGTTAATCGATTTCTCCGCCATTTCTGAACAGATTTTGAAAATGATGCAATCTTAGGAAAATTAAGGAAAATACAAAATTTTTGTAAAACTGAAGTCGATTTTTGCAGTTTTACTCTAAATATTTTTATCTAGGACTTTATTAAGCTTTTTCCTAGTAGAATGTTTAATTTAAAGTTACCCTATTTGCGCAAATAAATGTTTTTTTATTTTTTATTACTCTCATTTGTTTTCACTATCTCTTATTTTCTACGTTTGATTATACAGTGGTCTTATTATTATTAATTGCAGTGAAATATTCCTAGTGTGAATATCCTTAATCTACAGGTTTTACAGTGCATATAAAAATGTTATAAATAAAAATGGAAAGTATCTAACAGGTTATAAATTTAATTGAAACGATAAGGAAGAAAGCAATTCCTTGCAATGGCTCAATTAGTCAAATAGTAATATGGTTGTTTATTTGTGCAGTAAAACCAGGTCAAGCGTCTCCGTGTGAAGTTATAAACTTTCTTGTTAACGTTAACGCCTTATTAGCATTTTTAGATGCTCATTTGATTAATTGCTTTGATAATATCTTGATTAGCATTCCAAAATTTATAGTTTAAGGATTTCGCATTTCTCAAGCGAAGGAAGTTGTTAATTCAATGAGTATATTTTTTTTATATCAGGCCACGCATAACTTCTAGAGCAGACCGACTTTGATTTCCGGTTTCCGCTTTGATTAATAGAGTAATTTATCACATGTAAGGTGACATGTGGAAGGCTTCATGGTATTTATTACCGTGACAAATTCCATTCATCAATATAATGTTTTTAGTTAATACTTTTCCAAACTGGTTATATTCTGGACTTTACGCTGGCCAACTGCTTTCCTATCAAACTATTCGTAAGAGGCAAACGTCGGATGTTACATGTCATTAATGACCGTCTTGTTGGTCGAGTGGCTAACGTACACGCTTAACTACATCGACCAAACGCGAGGCTCGGGTTCGATTCCCGACGGGGGCAGGCATTTGTGTGATGAACATTTAGATGTCTGCATTTCTGGGTCTGGGTGTTTATTAAATTTATTCTGGTATCTATTTAAGTATTTCTATGTATTAGAATCGTTGACTAACACCCATAACACAAGCATATAATTTGCTTACTTTGGGGTTAGATTCAATTCCTGTGATTTGTCCAGGGATATTTATTTATTTATTATTTATTTATAATTTATTAATACTCTGGTTATGACTAGTGTCCCCCGTGTTGGTCCGGGCTACTTTGCAGAATAGACCATCTGCCTTCCTGTGCCAGGCAGCTCGTAAAAGGCGAGCATAGGCTTGCCGTCATTAACACCGTGACATCCTACTAGGTATTAGAGTTTCGCGGCGACTTACCCGGATTGGTACCACCGCCTTACCTATTCCTACTGCCATAACATCATGACGTGTTCCGGATCGGAGGGTAAGGTAGCCGGTTAACTTACTTTCGCTCGAGGTCTAACATCCCGGCCTCTGGTTGGCAACGCACCACTACCACCTTTGGTGTCTCTAGGTGGCGAGAATTTCTTACCATCAGTAAATCCGTCTGCTTGTTTGCCTTCCAATATTATAAAAAAAATTGTCTTGAAAGGACTCCCCCTGATTTGCGGCGCAGTTATCTGGCCTTACTGCCATAGCGTTATATCTGGCTTTGAGTTGGTACTGCTCTATTTACATCTGTGGTTTCTTCACCCGACGTCTATTTTCTTTATGTTTCTTATGGATGTTAGCATCTTTACATTAATCAGGGTTAGTTTATTTCCATCAAGTTATCGTCTGATATCGTAAAATCGGGAGGAAATGTTTAAAAATAGTTATATTTCATCAAAGTTAAATGTGTATCGCCTCTGTGGTCTAGCGATTCAGTTGTTGGACTGGACTGCATGAGATCCCGGGTTCGAATCCCGGGTCGGGCAACATAAAAAAATGGATTTTTCCAATTTTCTAATAAAAAAATTGTTGCTCGGGTTTGAAAATGTGCCCGGTTGGCGATAGGCTTGCCACCTATCACATTGTGGGACTTAGTGTCTTTAGGACTGGACTGCATGAGATCCCGGGTTCGAATCCCGGGTCGGGCAATAAAAAAAAATTGGATTTTTCCAATTTTCTAATACAAAAATTGTTGCTCGTGATTGAAAATGTGCCCGGTTGGCGATAGGCTTGCCACCTATCACATTGTGGGACTTAGTGTCTTTGGCTAGTCGTGGGTGCCCTGGTTGTGCCTCTGCCTA
Organism: Calephelis nemesis; assembly: GCA_002245505.1. Lineage (NCBI taxonomy): Eukaryota > Metazoa > Arthropoda > Insecta > Lepidoptera > Riodinidae > Calephelis > Calephelis nemesis. The sequence goes on along the minus strand of NJDD01006191.1, from coordinate 74,985 downwards.
CCTCTTCGGGGATATAGGCGTGAAGATGCTTTTTTTTTTCAAATGTGTAAAGATTTTTAGTGAAGCGGTGGCATCCTTACCTCATTGAGTGAGATTTCGCGGCAACGAAGAAATACACGATAAATAACTTCGTTATGAATACTGCACTTATGTACTTTAACTGAACAAATTGGCACCAAAACTAACTTTGCTCAATATGTGCTCGATCTATGTATATGAAAATTAGCAGATGGTCTTATTTTGCTAAATCTTTCATTGTTGTATTAGCTGTAATCATGAGAAGGTTCTTAAAAAATAACCAGAAAATTCAGGAAAAAAACAACACTTTAATTTATCGCAATTAATCTAACAAAAGTTGTCAATGTCGAGCGATACAAAGTTCGCTTAGTAAACTACTAGGTATTCAAAAATTATGAAAGAAAACTGAGTCCATCTTTTCTTTTGATCTCGCCAAAACTTCAAATCGTCTATTTTTTATGATCAAAAAACCTGTCTTCTTGTTTATCTTCCAATCTCATATTAAAATCATAAAAATATAAATATGCTTAATTTTGTATTATTTTTATTACCAACCAGTAATTAAAATAAACCGGTTTGACATTACGTTCTAGAATAAGTATTAAGATTTGTACCTACGGGTATGTAGTCGGTCCTTTGTAATGTAAATAATCTTATTAGCATTAATTTAATTAAGTTTTTTTATTTAGTATTTTAGTGGTCATGTTATGTTTTATAATTAAGTTTGATTTACTTTATTTATTGTAGCTACTTGACGATGGCATGGAAAGTTTAAAGAAATAATTGTTTGTGTAGCATTTTAAGTCATTTAAGTTAATACTGTATGGGGGAATTTGAGGATAATATTCTTGGAACGGTTTAGTTACATTCTTTGTTTTTATTCCGTATAGACTTACAATAAGTTGCATGCGAGATTCATATGTATGAACTTGTGCGACTTGTTCAATTCTCAACTTGTCTCTATGTATATACGATGAATGTGCAAAGCGATGTAATTAAATTCCTTTTACTATATAACAAAATAGTTTAGTTAGACCTTTAGTCAGACGTTGCATAGAAACATAATGGCTGTAACACTTATTCGACTTTCTTTTTCTTTCAAAAACTTTCTTCCTATCGCAGGTAATGGTGCCATGACAGCATTTCAGTGCTTGATTTAAACTGCACTTCCTAATTACTTCTGTAATAAAGATATCAATATATAGCTGTAGTTAAATATTGTTAAATTTGTATTTGTGGAATGATAAATTTGTCAATTTCAAGTTTACCTACATCACATGTCTCGTATTCCATCCATACCTACCATTTATAGTCATGTCACGGAGATGGTTTAAAAATAATTAATCTGCTAACTTTAAAAGTCAACAGTTAGGTTCATAACTATTTTGTTAAGCTGTCATACTGATCGCCTCTGTGGTCTAGCGATTCAGTTGTTGGACTGGACTGCATGAGGTCCCGGGTTCGAATCCCGGGTCGGGCAACAAAAAGAAAAAATGGATTTTTCCAATTTTCTAACAAAAAAAATTGTTGCTCGGGAATGAAAATGTGCCCGGTTGGCAATAGGCTTGCCACCTATCACATTGTGGGCCTTAGTGTCTTCGGCTAGTCGTGGGTGCCCTGGTTGTGCCTCTGCCTACCCCTTAGGGGATATGGGCGTAAAAATGCTAAGATTACATACTACGTGTAACACAATTCAAATAATTGTTCTAATAAAAACACTAGACTTTAAAAAGCATTTTTCCCGAAATGTTATTCATTTGAAATAAAAAGTAACATCTTCTTAGTTGAGTTTAATCAGAAATTGCCATCAAACTAAGTCACATACTACATAGTTCCCAATCCACTGGAATCGGAATCAGATAAGATCCTTGGAATCCTGGCACTCATTACTAATGGCGCAAAAAATCGACTCATTAAACAACTAAACGGTATCAGTTTATCACAGTCATGATGAAAGACTTACGATTTGAAATCCTCGATCAAGATTTTATATAATTATTAGCTAGAACAGATAGTAAACATTATGGACAAACAGTGCTTTTGCGGGTTGCAGGGGTGGGCATTAAATACAAACACGCCGGTTCCGGATCGATTTGACTTTGAAATGTTAACCTAGGTCTTCCTGAGTATCTATTTCTATGCCCATTCACATTGCTTAATATTTAATCTGCCGTTCTTTCCACGTAACTTAAAGTTTCCGAAAATAAAAATAGGATTTTGAGGCTTAAATGTAATCTTGTCGCTCCTTGCTGTGTTATCACATCCTATGAAAAAAAATAGAAAAAAAAGTATTTAATACCGTAGTCGAAAACTTAAATCATATAACAATAAAAAACAGTCGTAAGCTATGATTTCATTCCAGATGTCATAATCCATTTTATGCAGGAGACGAAGGAGTCCGTGACATGGCAACAAATTGTATATGTAAACTACTGGATGGAAAAAGACTAAACTGATTAATTATATTTAAATGTCATAAAGACTGAGCACTAGTAAGCTACTATCAAATATTATCTATTAAGTCTATCTGCTTCCATACACCCATAAATGTAACATTAAGTTAATGGGCATTTCAATGGTAAATCTCGATCACAGAGCGCTTAATGCATATTGCGTTCAGGTCAGTGCTCTCCACTGTAATTGAATTCATGCAGAAACTTATCCAAGCGCTAAATCAGTACCGTAAAGTGTACTTTCCGCTGGCATTGAACACCGTTTATTGTTACGTTTGTTTCAACTAACAAAAGCTATTAAAAGTGGAGCCAAGCCTGTACCTTGCGGCACACCTGACTGTCTCTAATAAATACGAGATGTGAATCGCAAATGCCGCCTTAAATTGTCTTCCTAGTCGACCTAGAAGGCTAATAGAATAGATTCGCTGTTTCGATCTGTATATTTAAGAATGTAGAGGCTTTAAATGCATACTGTCAGGCCCACTACAGTGCTTTTATAAATTTGACACGCTCTTGTTATGAATTCAATTGATATACATTTAAGAGAAAAATAATTAAATTAAGTTTGAGTTTCATTGCATTTTGTTGTAACCCGATTCCGAAAAGTGAAGGAGGTTGTTTATACGACGCCTATATTTTTTTTCGTCATTTCAAAAATATTTTTTGTTTTAATACTGTACTTACGAGGTGGTTAGGACCAAATTGGTTCGATGATGGGATTGCAAGAGAGTTAAAGAAAATATTAACTTTTTTGTGTCTTTGAATGATATTAATATTTAAATCAAAATTGATTTTGCAGTATTACTGCCCTTAAATTATAAGTATTTAATGTCACTTTCTAAGTGTTTTTTATTTAGTTTCTAATTACAACTTTTGGTATTCTGTTTCCATTTAAGTGTTTGACCTTCAAATCTTAAACTCATATTCTAGGACTTATACTAATTATAACGTAATTATCACTCTACCCTTCATATTTGATTTTATATAATTACTTTTACAATTATTCTCCACAACAATATACCTACCAAAAAATTAATTAATAACAAGTTCTTAATTACACTTTTGCAAGTTTTACACCTAGATTTACAAAAATAAATGCTAATGCTGGTAATTTTGTGGCGCACTCACTAAATTATTTTTATGTTATCGCTATCTTCTTACAATGAAGGTAATAGAAAGAGACAAAACACTTTTAGTCCTATCAGATTAGTCTGTACACGACATTTCTACGGACGTTTAATCTATCACTCGGAAAACGTAGATTAAAAATATCACAATTTGACATGCCCAGACTAATCTGATATGTCTTAAATGTTCCACCTCTTTTGTTTTTGTTTCATTTGAAAAATGAATGCATGCATGCATCTAAAATAAGATTGGTTTATGAATAGTAGAATTACCACCAATATGTATAAATATTTAAGTTTGAGAATCATGATTGTTAATATTTCCATAAAGATAACACAAATAAGCAAGTATTAACTGGCTGCAAGTAAAAAATCATTGTTCTTTCTAAACAAGTTTTCTTTTGTGATTCAGCAATGAAACGTTTTGTTACAATTTAAATCTACCTCCAGGCGATGAGCAAACTAATTATAAGCTAGAAGCATCTGACGAACAAGATAATTCTTTAGTTATAATTAATGAGTCAGTTAAAATGAGAAGTTTTTTAGATAAACTTAACTGTTGATAAGATTGACCCAGTTTTATGGCACGCATTTGTATACAGAATGACTTAATTCTTTATAAAACCGTCCAAACAACTCATAATGTTAGGCAGATATTTGATTGTATAAAAGAAAGTTTATGTGAAACGTTTTGAATATTTTTTGATTAAGGTTGTAAATTTATTAAAAACTATAGTTAATAGACGTCATAAATTATGCGTGTGACAATCAGTACAACTGGGATGACTCGTCATATTCTCTCAATAAATCAATCAATCTTAATTTCAAATTTCTAAACCTGTATGTTGAATAGAATATAACTTCTAAGGAAATTCACATACGTAAATGGACTTTGGTTCATCGGCATATTAATTATAAAATTATATCTAAGTACATTTTTTGTAATATGCAAGTAGCAGATAGCGTTATTATTACTAAAGATTATTATTATTACTCACATTAAACCATAAAAAAACATATTTGCACTACAACCATGACGAACGATTCAACCGTATTACTAATAAACGCGGAGTAAAATGCTCCAAAGTTTACCTGGTATCATAGTCTTTGTTACTATTTGATACAGACTAATATCAACCTAATTTTACTTCTAAGTTAGTTCAGGTTTGTCGCCTGTGTGGTCTAGCGGTTCAGGTGTTGGACTTGACTGCATGATGTCTCGGGTTCGAATCC
>NJDD01006191.1:25053-45474 GCA_002245505.1 Calephelis nemesis | reverse complement strand
TAGGTGGTAGAGTTTCGCAGCGACTCGACCGGATTGGTACCACCGCCTTACCTGTTCCTGCCGCTATAGCGTCATGACGTGTTCCGGTTCGGAGGGTAAGGTAGCTGGTAAACTTACTTTTGCTTGAGACCTAACAACCTGACCTCAGGTTGACAACGCAAACGCGTATCTATGCGGCGAGAATTTCTTACCATCAGGAAATCCGTCTGCCTATAACATACAAAAAAAATCTGTTTAAGTATATCTATGTATTAGAATCGTCGACCAATAACACAAGCATATAATTTGCTTATTTTTGGGTTAGATTCTATTTGTATAAGTTGCCCAGAGATATTTATTTAATTATTTAAATATCCAGAAAATGTTGTTTATACCTACAATGTACGAATTCTCTAATTGGCGTAAACATATAAACAAAGACACTGTCAAACGACGTAAACATTATAGTAGTAAGAATTAAGATTATTCAACAAAATGATTAGATTAACTCAACAAGTATGATTTACCGGGAAATGCGATGTCTATAGCTACAAACAACGGGCAGCGTAAAAACGGTATACTGGCAACACAATGACCATTCAGTACCGCTATAAACTTGCAGTCGTACTATAAAGCGATAATATTAAGCTTGTGTCGGTAAGCGGTTATAGTAGACGATTCAACTTCTGAAGTAGATTTAGATTTGCAAGGAATTTTGAAATTGGAATATAATAATAATAACTTTTAAAATATTAATATTTTAATAATTAATTTATTTTCATTGCTAAATATAATCCATGATAAACATTTCTGCATCTTCTTGTCAATTAATTTATACTAGTGTTCGCCCGTTGTTTGAAATTCGAAAATAATAAATTTTAATATCTTGTTGATATGAACGCCAATTTCATTTCTCAAGGCCAACTACTTTGTTTCCAAATTGCATGGTGCGCCATCTGTGATCTTTTATCGTTATCATCAATATACCTATTTGTTTCTGTGTGTCAAATGCATGGTAGTGTGGGATTACCCAACACATCGAGACATTAACAATGTGGGAAACATTAGTTTTAATTATTCATTTAATGTACTTTATAAGCATTATTATTATTAGCGTTCTGCACTTCTCCTACACATATATTATCCTCCTAATGCGTCCGCACAATTTTCGTAAAGGGTCCAAAGTTTTGGCATCACCACCAAATAACTAAAACTAAAGATAACTAAAATCCGTTAATCGGAATACTGAAATAGTATGTGCAGTGGAATAGAAGTTATTAATAAAAGTGCTGTAGTATATTCTATAAATATTAATAGAACAACGACCTTATGCTTTATAGACACGCTCTACTGCAAATAAGAATTTATTTTAGACATTTATCCGTGAAATAAAGTAAACATAAGCATGTTGCGTGTCTAAAGTTGTTATATTCTTTACCTATCAAAACCAGTTATGATGTTCTATGAGATTTATTTGCAAAAGCTTAAGATATTAGTAAAACTGGCTTTAAATAATATTCAAGATTCACATATTGTGACTAAGTATCTGCCAACCTTTGGCTTTGGCCAACTGCCGACATTTTGATATTAAGTCAGCATCTTCCCGCCCATATTCCCTAAGAGACAGAAAAAGTTACAAGCTGGGCAGTCACGAATAGCCGAAGACACTAAGTCCTACAATGTGACAAGCTTATCTCCAACCAGGAACATACCTATCCTATTTCGGGCAAAGTTTATTAGACAACATACAAATTTTCTATTTATTTTGTTGCCCGACGGATCGAACCCGGGACCTCAAGACTTAAAGTCTGACGCTGGACAGCTAGATCACATAGACAACTTTGATATTCATTCCAAAAACATTTCGTACTTTTAGTCGAACTTTTAGTACTTATACATGATCATAAATAAAGAAATCATTATATAGATTTAACTAACTTTAATTAGTAGTTTTTATCACAATTGGTAGATCCATTCTTAATTGAACTTGCCACTTACTAGTTCCGTAGGGCTGAAAACTGTACAGGTATACAGCTTGGGCAGTAAAAATAAAGCTTTAGATTACTTGTTTATCGGCCTCAGCTTTGCCTCGACCCACCCTTGTGAACTGGGTATGATTATTTTTATTTTTCTACACTCGGAATATTGTTTTGAAAAGCTAAGACATTTACGCAAGAACTTAACAAGGGCAAAATTACTTTTCTATTGTCTGTAAATAAGTCCAGTAAAAATGGGCGGCATAAATATGATAAATGTATATACCGTCAACCGATAACGTTCACGGTTTTGTTGTTTACGGTGACTTCATGAATGCACTTGGGTGAAATGCATTTTTAAAAATTACAGATCGCGAGGTTAATTGTAGGTAGTTGGCAAATTGGTATATTAAACTCCCAAAATGCCACGAAATAAAAGTTTTGGTGTAATGAAATAAAAACAAGATTAAAATTAAAAATCAATAAATCCTAACAAAACTAGCAAACATGATTGAGATAAACAAATTTATCCGCATAGAAATCGGTCCATCCGCTTTTGAGCTATGATGCCACCGACACATACACATAGGCGCGCACACACACACACACACACATACAGACCTGTCAAACTTACAACTAGGTATACTTTACGTCAGCTCTTAAAAATAATCTATATACGTAAAAATCAATGCCACTTTTCATTGCATTTTATAGCTCAAGAATAGACTTATCTATCCCAACCAAATATTTAGGCTTTGTTCGGACTATTTAGTAGATGGTTAATGTGAAGTTTTCATAAAATCGGTTGAGCGGTTTTTTTATTTATCACATTTTTTGTAACAAATAATTTCAATTAAATATGGCGGATCATTTTGTTAATGGGTATTTTTTAGTGAAATTTAAAATTTTTCGGATGAGGATTGTGCTGACATATTGAAACTTTTTTCCGTTGTTTTTTCTTTTCTTGTTTTGTTGTGTTATATTATATATATATTAGGTTATATTATATTATATGTTATATATTCATGTGGCCATATACGTAGCGAAGCACGTACCAGGCCGCTGGTATCTTTGTATGTTGAGCCTGTTAATCTAAGCTGTTTTTCTCTACTAGTTGCCAGATTAGATCTAATTAAAAAAAAATAAAGCGGTAACTGACTTCAAAACGAAAAATCTTATTTCAAAAAAGCATATCACGGTGCGTCTGCACTTTAAAAAGGAAAGCGAAAACAGACAACATTTTGATCAAAGATAATGTAGCAGCATATAATCAAAGCTTAATAGCTGTTTCATTTTAAAATCAGGTCAATTATACAATTATATCATCAATATAAAAGAACACAAAAAACTAACGCCACTCAAAACATCACTCAATTTACAAACACTAACGTATCATCAAATTTATAACGGTGATCATTTTATTCTTATGTTCATTTTAAACCGTATCTTAAGGGTATAAAGTTGAATTTTCTTTAAACTAAGTTCCTGATTTGAATTAAAAGCACGCTTCTGCGGATTTTTTACTACATCGAATTCAATGAGTTTTTTTGCGATGTAAGTTATGTGTGTCAATTCTAATATGACAGATTAGTATGCGAAGTACATCGTATAGTATGTTATGATTGGAAACATTTCCGTCATGCTTCAATTTTGTATATTACAAATGGTTTGACACTAGTGGCATTGTTAGTTAACGTAAGATCCTGGAGCACTGGTTCGCAAACTCATTTCATTTCTAAGCAGTAGCGGTTTTAGTAATAGCAGCGCCCTGGGGCGAAATTAATACGGCGCCCCCTACATGCTGTTCAAAACAATACTAAAAGGTAAATAATATATAGCCTACAGGATCTGACGCCCCTTTACATCTTGGCGCCCTGGGCGGTTGCCCAACCGCGCCCTACCCAAACGCCGTCCCTGTTTCTAAGGAGTTGTTTGGTTTAATTCCAGCTGCTGATTTCCACCTTGGGACTTCGAGACAGAGTTTAAAGTATCATGTCCATCATCTTGATGCGTGGCGACCTACAACTATGCGATTCCGAAGACATTTGTGGAATCAGTTACCGAGGGAGGTATTCCCAAATAATTATGATTTAGGGACCTTCAAAAAGGAGCGTACTCATTCCTTAAAGGTCGGCAACGCATTTGTGATACTCCTGGTGTTGCGGATGCCCGTGGGCGGCGGTGATCACTTTCCATCAGGTGACCCACTTGCTCGTTTGCCTCCTCTTGTATAAAAAAAAATGTAACGCCGACATTGAAAATCAGTGAGGTTGTAGCGCCCTCTACTCTTTTTTAAATTAAAAAACTCAATAACGCTTAAGTCTCGCTTGGAATTTCATTGAAATTATATTCTAAACGAGACTTTTCTTAGCAGAAAAAGCAATAATAATGCAACTTTACAGTTGCGTGACATTTATTTAAAATCATTATCCTTTTTTATCGTATAAAGTTATAGGAAATAGATAATACATATTTTAATTTTCAGTGAATTTTAAAAATGAAGTAAGTAGTTCAAGTTACAAATCACCTATCGCCCCCCCCATTTTTTTCAGGACCTCTGAGGCCCTACTTCTTTGATGCCTTCAGCGCTATCAAAGGGCCTTGTCACCCACTGGTAAAGACTGTCCTAGCGCCAAAACATAATATAATGATTAAAGTCGGGTCGCTTGTTGAATCAAAAGCTGACTAGGTTCCAAGGGTCTAAGTTTGATTGAGATATTATTATTATTTTTTTGATATTATTAAATTTTAAAAGAGGCGTCCCAATCTCTCAAACACCGTGATAACACTATTGTAATATCACAGCTAGTTATTTCAACAATAGTAGATATTCAGTATTCTTTTACATTATTACTAGCTGATACGACAGACGGCTTGTGTTATAAATGAATTAAAATAAACTTCAAATGCGTTTTATGAAAATTTAATTAGACTTAAGAATAATTAGCAAAATCGTTCCTCTTTTCACGCTTGATATGACCAAGAGATGTAGCGATTCATTTTAGTTGAAGGTTTTTTTAAAAGAAATTTTGTAAGGTCACTCTTTCTGTTTGTTATAGATGTCGCTTACTTTGTTCAGCCAGTGAATGTGGGAGACACGATGTACCTAGTTTAATTTGGCGCCAATCGGTATCTGTAAGGCCAACATTGTTAAAAAAATCGAGTTATGAAACGGAGGGTCATGTGTGTAGTTTTTACGTTTCCTTCTGCACCCTGCACGAATTTGATTTGAGAAGATGACGATAGATTCGCCTTGATAGCGAAAGCAACACAGAGCACAAGCATAAAAAAAAACAAAAATACGCGCGTATATTTTTATGAGGCTATTGCTAGGAGGCGTATGTATCAAAGTATTGTTAGCAAATGATAGAACTTAAAATAATTTTATAAAGGCATAGGTATGATGACGTAATATTGTCTCATATTGTGAATTAGGTATTTTTGAAGTTAAACTTCTTTAGGCGCGTTATGAAAAAATTAGTGAAATTTGAATATGCGCGCGCATCTGTCACACAAAAGTAACATCATGAAGTTGCCTGCTTTAGAAAGATGTTGCTACAATCACATACGTGTTTTAGGTTCATACAAGTGCGATTTATATAAATATATATCGTTTTAGATTTTTTTATTGTTTTAATAATCGGTACCAAAACAAGTATAACTTCTTACGCACGTACACATAAGTAGGTACACACACACACGCACACATGTATTTGTCAATACACTTATTTGTTCACAATTGTTGTTGTTTACTTATATTTATGTCATTGTCAAGGTTTTCTATGAACTAAGCGACAGTAAATTTACGACTTCCGTCAAGAGGTTGGAAGAAAGTGTGCCTAAGATTTTGTAGGCGTTAAAATATCAAGAATGGTTTATCGACATCACAAACACGTGGAAATGGTACCTATTCGAGGAAATGGATAATAATCATATTTCTCACGGCCCCTGTTACCCTAGTCCCGAGACATACATTCATATAGTCATTATTTTACACTTTGCTTTAATGTGATTGTTTGGTTTATGGTTTTTAACTTCTCCGACAGTTTATGATTTCCTAGTGCTAAGACGTTTACACATTATTTAGTTTCCGTTTTTGATGTTTAGTTTCTCTGTGTTTTAATTGATTTCCAATTTTTAACCGATTTCGGAGAAAAGGTCACGTGTTCCACTTACATATTTTTTATGTATGTTAATTAATTTATCCGTCATTTCTGTACCGATTTTAAAAGTTCTTTTATAATTTGAAAGAGCGTATTTCTGAGCAGGTCTTATAGCGACCAAGTCTAGATCTAATTATGGAATCCCATGGAAATCAATGTAAATACTTAATTTTTTCGGTCCGTTCAGTTTGTATGGGAAAAATTAAAATGGTTTTCTTAGTTTCCTCGCTGTTGAATAGGATGTACCCTATGTCCTTCTCCCAGTTCTAAGCTACCTCCCCACCAGTTTTCAATTAAATCCGTTCAGCAGTTTTTGAGTTATAAGTGGTGTAACTAACTCCACTTTCTTTTATATATATATAGATTACACAGGACAAAACTACCGGTAAACTTTAAGAAAGGATTTAAAAATTTCGACAAAGAAGTTTAATCCTCGGTAGATCAAATGGTGAGAGCATTCGTCGGCTTTAGATAAAAGAGTGCAGGTTGAAATCCTGTCTGAGCTGAATTTATTTCACTTTTTTTAAAATTTGAAGAAAAAATCCTGTTTCTTTTAAAAAAAACATTTATCGCCTCTGTGTTCTAGCGGTTCAGCTGTTGGACTTGACTGCATGAGGTCCCGGGTTCGAATCCCGGGTCGGGCAGCAAAAAGAAAATTAGGTTTTTACAATTTTCTAATAAAAAAATGTTACTCGGGATAGGATATGCGCCCGGTTGGCGATAGGCTTGCCACCTATCACATTGTGGGACTTAGTATCTTCGGCTAGTCGTGGGTGCCCTGTGTGCCTCTGCTTACCTCTTCGGGCATATGGGCGTGAAGATACTGTTTTTTAAAAAATCATCAACTTTTTAAAAAGTTTTGAGGTAAGGTAAAACGCACTTAAAAAAATTAACTTGAAAGCCGTGGTGGCTTTTTTTAACAAGATCGTTTGGAAATTAAAATATCTTCATCAACCGTATTCCTATAGCAATTTTCTCTTTCTGTGTGTAGTTGCCGAAAATGTAATCAAAAATTTTAAAATTTAAGTGTTATTACGATTCGGTGAAGTATTTCGTATTTGAGTTTCGCAAATTGCTGCCATTTCTCGTGAAAAATATCGTTGTGATGATTGCCTGCACGCATAAGGAGTGTTCCTAAAATTAATATTTATATATGTACTATTTTTTAATGTACTTTTTCTTTTATAAATATGGCTTTCGATCGTTTTTCACGACTTATTTAGGCATTGTCAAGTTAGTTAATTTTTATACAGTGGCAGAGGCGTAACCAAGGCATCCACGACTAGCCGAAGACGACCCACAATGTGGTAAGTGATAAACCTATCGCCAACCGCGTAGGTATACATTCAATCCCGGGCAACATTATTTTTTGAATAAAAAATTGACCGCTAGACCTCAGAGGCGATAGTACCTTACCCTAGTAGTGATAGTTACCTGTACTATGTTATTCTAAAGCAGTACCACCACTTTCGAGCAATCTTAATCTCCCAATAAAACTTAATATCTATAAAGATGTAATACGTTTTCTCAATAGATGGCCTCATTGGTACATGGGCTTAATACAATTTCTCTCATAAAACATTTTGCACTTTCGAATCCTGTTCCAAACATTGATGGAGAAAATACTAAATATTATTTCGATAATTTTCAAAGAGGCTTATTAACTGACTTTCAAGAAAGTTCCTAACTTCATCCAATTATTAACTGACTGGAAAATAGGGGTTTATGTTATCCTTCACAATGTTACCTGCGTTAATTGATTTAATGTTTAAGCTGAATGCCTAATATTTTTGCAAACACAGAAAAATGTTAAGATTTAAAATAAAATCGCATTTCAAAATTAATGTTAATTTTTTATATACCTGTTAGTGATTTTATAAAATTAACTACTTACTTAAGAAAAAAAGGTTGTAAAACATTTAAAAAAGTTAAATTATTATTATTAGGCTAATTTATTACTTACCCCTTTATTTTTATTCGTATCTACTCAAAAAATAAAAACCTATTTGATGAGCACGCACCACACAAGCTATGAAAAAAACAGTTTTATTATTATCGTTTACTAAATTTATATAAAGGAACGACGTAAGTCGTGTTGTTAGACTATTACTAAACTATAGCAAAATATACACAACCTGTATATACATTTCGCAAATACAAATATGCCTACATCTTGTTCTCAGAATGATTCGGGTTGTTTATTTGCTTTTAAAAATTAACGGCTATCGTTACATGTTTCAAACAGAATCATAATTATTTCTTTTTGTAGCTGAAGTCGATAATCAAAAAAATGTTTACTTTACATGAAGAGTTACTTGTAGAAATAGTCTGTTGCACAATTTCGTCAAATCGATCAACGGGGGTGTAACTCAGTGGTAGAGTGTCTGCTTCGCATGCTGAAAGTCCTGGGTTCAAATCCCAGCACCTCCAAAGCCATTTTTTACTTTTTAGAATATGTTTTTTGCAATGGTCGCCTTTTTTAGTTTTTTATGCTATATTTCTATGAAATATTTTATAATAATTATTTATCTATATTCCTAATACAACATAATGCTACCTACTTTATTCTTTGTTTTACTTCTATCACCTATGATGGGAATGTTCTTTGTGATACTTCTTTATTTCTCTCGGTGAGAAGTATTTTTTTCCTGAACAAATTACACAAATTGAGCTTACCCACAGTAAGCAAATTACATGTTTGTATTTTGGGTGAAAGTCAGTACATTTATAAATAGATAACAGATTCGAGACACAGAAATGTAGCTAAATGTTCACCACGCCGCGCCCCATCGATAATCAAACTCGTGTCTCGTGTTTAGTCCATGGAGTTAAGCTAAACCAACCCCTTGACCTAAGAGGCGGTTAAATGCACCTTATTTTCTTATTTGCACCTTTGACATATCGACACCTCCTACGCATAACTATGTATCTACAAAAAGCAAATTTTACAGGAGAGCCATTTAAAGTTTTCGAAAAATTAAAATAGTCACATCTCAGCAACCGTTTCAACATATAACCTGAAATTTTGCAAGTACCCTTAAGTTGGAATAAATTTGCTATAAACAATAAAAAATTATTAGTAAACCTGTAGGTTTTTGTGTTTTAGCACATACACACTTATACGATGTTCTGACAATTTTTGCATGAATTATAGTGCAACTGACACTTACTTATTTAAACAGCGTCATTGTTTAGCAACATATGTAGATACATAGTTATACGTATTACAAAATTTGATGTTAGGGTCAAAATAAAAATCTAATATTTTTTCATGTGATAATATATAGTGCATAAATGCCAAAAATGCAATAAAATCGATTTCGTGTATCTGGCAGATACATCCAAATACGTAGGAGGTGTCGATATTATGCCGTCCATAATTTTACTCCTAAAATGAGCATGAAAATTTCGTAGTTACAAGAATTCAAATATAAATAAATTCAAATTCAAATAAACAAGCTGCTAACTAATTATATACATTGGTGGTGATTCTGGTGTGCACAAACTAAACTTATTTTAGACGCATGCTATCTCTTTCAAATGAAACAAAAATTAAAGAGATGGAGCATTTTAGACTTGTCAGATTAGTCCGGACATGTCAAATTGTGATATTTTTAATCAACGATTTCCGAGTGATGGACTACACGTCAGTAGAAATGTCGTGGTATCCAATATAACAACGCTAAAAGTGTGTTGTCTCTTTCTATTACTTTCGTTGGAAGAGATAGCGATAACTTAAAATTAGTTTAGTAGATGCGCAACAAAATTACCACCAGTGTCTTATAAAATTCTCTTACAGTCCTGTTAAATATATTTAGACGGGTTTGTGATCTAGTGTTGTTCTGATAAGGAAGCTTGGTTGGAAAAACCCATAACTAGGCAACTCACACACAGGATTAATATAATGACCATCACGTATCTGCACTTGTAAATGACGGGACACACTTGAATGCAAAGCTGGGGTAATTTTCTTTCTGCCAACTTTCACTTAGTCATCTTTCTTTTAGTTAGGTAAAAGAAAAGGTTTCAAATAGTGACTTTACAATTCGTTCCTATGTTAGCTTGGTATAAAAATAAAAGCTACGTTAATAAAGCCGACTTCAAAATGTTAATGTTAATTATATACTACCTATTATTGATATTATGTGCTATTTAGTATTTACTAATAGGTTTGAAGTCGGTGCCAAGCCTAAACTTCGTGAAAAAAACTTAGTATTTCAAAGTGCAAATTTTACAATAATTCCTATTTTAAATAAATAAAAGAAAATATTTCGAATTGGGACTTTTTTGTATATTCATTTGTACCTATTAATTGTGCTGGGTATTTACGATCTGCGATACAAAGTTAGCAGTACAACACTACTAATACGAGTACTAATAAAAATTGTGTGTGTACTTATGTACACGCGTTAGAAGTTATACTTCTTCGGCGTAATAAGATGAAAATATTTTCATTTTTTTTATCTTTTGCCTTATTTTACATTTGTAGACAAAATGACACTAACCATAGAAAAAAGGTATTTAATACATTAAAAGTTTTATTATAATGCATTATTTAGTTAAATAAAGTTTATTTAATATTTAATAAAAACTAAAATGTTATCTATAGCTAACTTAGCTGCGCATCGTAAAAATTTACCCTTATCATTTTTTCCTAACGCGCCAAAAGAAGTATAACTTCAAAAAGAAAACTGTATAGGTACCGAAATATATTTGAGAAACCCCTGTTTCTGAAACAAAGTCAAGTTTACAATTATACTATACAAACATAACATTATGCTTAGATACGTTCACAAAAATATTGTTTATACAAATGCAAATCGGCATTCTTGTGAATAATGGTAGTCTTGTAAGCTTATCTTCGGCCAACACCATGCATATAACTCTTCATTCATTCATTCAGTTAATTATTAAACTGTGCCTATAACTGAAAGTATTCTCTCAGTTAATTAAAACTGAGATGCATCTCCGGTCATCAATAAAAGGTTTACCGCCATTTTGCCTTTCTCCAATAGAAAACTCGTGGACATTATTAATTTAAACGTTTGATGCATCGGCTAAACCGTACCATAGACTAAACTCATACATCAAGATAAATGTTACAAATGCTTCTAATGTATTACAAATGTGAAAGTCTGAACTGTACCACTGTATACAGTTTCCTGTTTATTTTAAGTAAACAGTTTTACAATCAAAAAAATCGCGGGTAGACAGAGACAGTGCCATTTTAAAAATAAATGGCTTTTCAAATGGTTGTATAGTTGGTATATAGCAGGGGTGTGCAAACTTTTTCGACCATAGGCCAGTAAATTAAAAAAATCTAGTGGCGAGCCAGTAAATTAAAATAAATCTTGAGGCGGAATAAATAAATTAAAATACAGTTTTTTTAAAATATTTGGTTGAGATAAAATCTAGAGAAAGAAAGAAAGAAATATAGATTTAGTATCTTAATTGTTTAAATTTCAATAGTCTTTTAACTTTTCAACCATTAACTATTTTTTTTAAAGAAGTTCCTATTTTCTCTGAAAAACAAACTCTCGGCGGGCCGAGTTAAAACCTCTAGACTAGTGGTGGGCAAACTCAAAAAAAAAAAAGATGCATTGCCAATCTAGAGCTAAAATAATGACGGGGAAAATGTAGAAACAACTCCTAGTGACTTAATGGCGTTTCTGTTTTTTTTTACAACCTAGAATGGTGTTGTTTATATGTTTACTCCCTTGTTAAACGTCTACCGGCTTTTTAATCGCAAAATTGAAATACAACAAAGACCTATGTTGTGGCAGCCTAAGATGGAGATACCAATCTACATACTATACAAACTGGTGAAGGATTTTATAACGAAGTCATGCTGCAGTAGCTGAATTGTCCAGTAATAACAATAGCCAGATTTTCCTCCTAGCAGGCAATGGGGTCATCACATCCCCACACCAAACTTTCGTCACTTCGAAACTTACACTGTATCTATGATTTTCAAAGTTTTTAACCATATTTTTCTATTGTTTCAGAACCATAACAACATGGACGACTGATACATCAAAAGTGCATATGTATAAAGTGGTGTAATTAAAATAGTGAAAGAATTTAGTGATCTAGTGTTTTGTGACAATGGAATTCAAATCTCAACTCCTCAGTATTGCTGTACTTTTAGTTATTGGTAAGTCGATTTTTGTGAATTTAAAATTTGATTACGCAGTAATACCGATAGTGCCTTGCAAAGAGTGCCAAGAGTTCCTAAGACCAGCCTTGCTTACCTCATTTATCACTCTTTTCATTCAAACATGACGGTTTTGACGACTCTTGACGCTATCCTCGACAAAATAAACAATTCTACCAAGGAACATGAACAGAGCATGTCTTTTGTAGTAGTTAAAAAATAGTTTTTTTTATGTTATAGGAAGGCAAACAAGCAGACGGATTTCCTGATGGTAAGAAATTCACGCTGCCTAGACACACCAAAGATGGTAATAGTGCGTTGCCAACCTGAGGTCAGGATGTTAGGCTTCGCGCAAAAGTAAATTTAACGGCTACCTTACCCTCCGCACCGAAACACGTCATGATGTTATGGCGGCAGGAATAGGTAAGGCGGTGGTACCAATCCGGGGAAGTCGCTGCGAAACTCTACCACCTAGTCTGATGTCAAATGTTTTGTCGTTTTCCAAGTTCTAATCTTAAATTTATTTCAACCGTCAGTAATTTTGAAGTTAAAATGGAATATACACACACTTTCCATCAGAAAGTCCAACTATTTGCCATCCGTTCCCATAAAAAAGTAAACTTTATTTGAACGTTTCTCTTCCAACTAGGTCAAATAATTGTACAAACCTCTGCACTGCATTGTTTACTCAGCAAGAATTCATAGTTAAAACCCGCGAATAAATCACTGTGATAGTTCGGAAGGTTCATAAATATTCCCGACTAGTCCGTTGACTTGTTGCTGACATTTCTTTGACCACGATATATCGAGCGACCAGTTGCCAGACCGGTTTTGGTGAAATGATGTATGGTCTCACAACCGGTTGACAGGTTTATCGTATATGCTGATTTAATAGATTGTTATTGTTTTCCTACCATTTTTCACTTGATTTTGAAATGGGTTTTACTATTGTGTTTTGTTATTGATATGAATTATGACATTTGTTTATGCATGTATGTTTTTGAAGGTTATGGTTTTGGAATGCTAATCATGTTGTTGAATATTGACAAAACGTTTAGTCAATATTGTTTAAAACGTGTTCTAAAACATATGTGAATAGGCGATGAATTTCTTACCATCAGGAAATCCGTCTGATTGTTTGCCTTCCAATATCATAAAAAAGTATGTGATGTGACTATTCTATTGCCTTTTTAGAAATTAATAAATAATTAACAATACAGTAGAGGATGCTTAATATATTTGTTTAATTATTTATATTTATAATTATAGGTATGTACAGTTTTTAGAAACAAATAATGTAATAAAAGGTAGGTATTGCATGAGCATAGTGTAACTTCTATATTCTTGCTGATTTTATTGAGAAAGTAGACGACTAACTATCTAACATAAATTTGTATTTATTTTTAGTTAAAATTGTTTAATTTAAGTAAGCAACATAAACCTTAGCTTCTACAAAACACTGTAAATTATTGTAAAAGGTCATACATTACTTACTAAATATTTTCTAGTCAACTGTACCATGTAATACAAACAAGATAATTGTTAAGATAACCAACTCCCATTACAATGCTGGCGCACTCTTTGTTTGGCTCTATGAATAATAATATGAAGATGACTATAGTCACTCTAAGTTTTGTTATAATAGGACAAGTTCTTATAACACCTTTAACTACTACTACCTTGAAATCATTAGAAAACACATAATATTAAAAAAAACCTTTTTATTGATAATACTCTTTGTGAAACTCCGTCAAAATAGCTTTTTTAAATTTATAAACAGGCTCCTATACAGCGACGACACGACGCGGACGGCAGGAATAGGCAAAGCCGTAAATTAAGGATTCACTGACCAGGGAAATTTCTTATGGGCTAGAATTGAAGAGTGACTAATAAAAATATATATACTATTATTACCCACATGCCTAATTTAAAGTACTCGTAATTATAATGAATTTTATGGAAAGCAGTATCAATTGTAAATTTAAATACATGATGACATTGAATTTTAAATACATGTATCTTTAAGCTGCGCTTCTCTAAAAATAATCTTTATTTGAAGTCTCGTTTAGAAATTGAAGTATCTTGGAACATAAAAAAAATACTTACTATTATTATTATTATTTTTGTTTAAAGCCACAGTACCCCTAGTGTTGTTAATTGTTATGAATTATAAAATGGCTCCGTGATGCTGAAGACAAGGAAAAATACTTTGTCAATCTAAAAGCGCCTATTGAATAAGTCTTATACTTATTGCTTAAATATTTAGCATTTAACTAATAACTTTAATTTGCGAAGATATCTATTTGAAATTAGACAATACATGCAGCAAATTATTACTAAAAGTGATTTATTTTTGGATACTTTGTTTATGTTTTGCAACTTCTTTTATTTACGAAAAACAAAAGGTTTCATTACATTATTTTAGGTACTTATTTTATCTTTTGTAATAAGGGAATGATGGTCACACTAGTCTTAGATCCAATAGTTTTATATTAGATTCTGAGCTAATAAAACATTTCATTCAATGTAAAAACTTTGTATTAAAAATCTTATTTTCTTTTGTAATGAAATAGTTATACAGATATTAAAAGATGTTTGTAATTCTTTCAGCTGGATAGAAGATTAAAATAGCTTGAACATTCTCAAAGCATTTATTTCAATTACGGAATATCTCTGCAATTGCAAATACCTTACAGTACTTTGGATTAGATTAGTTTTTCTGAGATTACGTGTTATTTGTTTGCTTGTACGGGTAACTTCTTTATAACGTATTTTGTTATCTATATATTAATACGTGAAGCAAAAACTTTGGATCTCTTTTTACAAAAATTGCGCTAATGGAGGAGTATGAAATTTAACACACCTATGGTTTATGTGTAGGAGAAGTGCAGAACGCTCATATTTTTCAATAGTAGTGCTTATAAACTACATTAAATCAGGAAATAAATCATTACCCACACTACCATGCATTTGACACACACAAACAAATATATTGATGATAACGATTAAAGATCACAGATGGCGCACCATACAGTTTGGAAACAAAGTGGTTGGTCTTGAGAAATGAAGATGGCGTTCTTATCAACAAGATATTAAAATTATTATGGTAAAATTTCGAGCAACGGGCGACCACTAGTACAAGTAAAATCTCATGATGGTAGGACATACATACACAAGATCTTTAGACATTAAAGGTGATTATTAACCTGAAACAGACATGATCAGCCTTTTTAGCAAGTTTACGACTACCCTTTCTCTAAAAACCGGAACATTACAAATGTAAGCAACCAGAATTAACAAACATGTAGTGCTTTGTGTTCAATCCGGGGATCAAGTATTTCCATCCCAAACTTCATATCGAATTTTCGATTCAACCATGATAAAGAAACAGAAATACAGCCAGACAGCATTGAGATATTTTTTAACCAGATTGTATTATGTTTGTATGTTTAATGTAATATCGTAAAGTGATGTTATGTTCTAATAGATGGCTATATCTATATAAAAAACGTGATGCCAAAACTTTGGACCCTTTTTTACGAAAATTGTGTGGACGTAGGAATATAAAATTAGGGACACTTATAATTTATTACAGAAGAAGTGCAGAACGCTAATATTTTTCAATAGTAGTGCTTATAAACTACATTAAATCAGGAAATAAAACATTACCCACACTACCATGCATTAGACACACAAACATATATATTGATGATAACGGTAAAAGATCACAATTGGCGCACTAAAAAGTTTGAAAACAAAGTGATCGGTCTTGAGAAATGAAGATGACGTTCTTATCAACAAGATATTAAAATTTATTATGGTCGAATTTCGATCAATGGAAACAATTTCGAAAGAAAAATAATAAAAAAATCGAAAGAGCCAAATGAATGAAAGAAAGAAAAGCCAGTGTTCATACAATACGACATGTATTGTATGAGCACTAGCATGAAAGGCAAAACAAAATTATGACATAAGCTTCACCACAAAGAGCATTTTCTTCAATGAAGAAAGAAGAAAATATCATCATCATCCCAGCGTTAATCATGATAATTCCACTATGCGTCAGTACTTAAGATTCACTTTCCAAATTTTACTTCTCCACTTTAACATGACGGCTACAGGATAAAACACCAGTAACATCTATTCATCCACGATCTTACCATCAGGAGTGTTCGCTTTCTACCATAAAAAAAAAAACAGAAAAAGAAATATTGTTTCAAAGTATTTTAGCGATGCGTTGTAAAATATCTCCACAAATTTTAGCATGTCTGGAATTTGGTGCTTACGGTAAACGGCTTTAGCATTCCGTGAGGTCGACGGTTCACTTAGTTTAAGAAAACTGTAACATACCATTTTAGGATTGCCAATCCCACGCTATATTTGTCTAGCCCGGTACCAGATTGTGCTGTTGCTATTTCTATGTATTTGTTCGTAGTCTTATCCCAATCTTACAATTGTATAACTTGTAAATGTTTTATTACCTAACGTTTATTGGGAATATGGACGTTCTGATGCTAAGAGACAACTATGGTCTGCAGACTCCATGAGTTCTATAGGTGCACTGTCTTGTAGGGAGGATTTAGGCTTATTTGGTCAGACTACCGGCTACACTGCCATTGGTATAGGATAGTGACGGTAAAATTTTGACAGGTATACTGGTGAATCCTTACCCTGGAAGGTTTTTACACTACACTTCACTACCAGTTAGGCAAACTATGGTTTAGTCCCCATAAAATAACAGAGGAATAGGTCAAACATGGGACAAAATACAGTTTGAATTCTTGTCTTGTAGATCATGTGAAACTATAAGAAGAATTTAAGTCACTGTTACATATCGAAATTGGTCATCATAGTTATGTCGCAAGATCGAAGCTTTAAGCGTTCAGTAATGGAATTTTCAGTCTATATCAGGGTCGGATTGGAGTGGAACGGTCAGAATGGTTTGGTCGAGTTTTTTAATTCGTAGTACTAAACTATTGAATTTACTTTCTGAGTCAATTTTCCCTTTAAATATGACATGGGATCTTTTTAATGGTGCATTTATCTCTTCTTTAAAAGACAGCCGCGCTTCAGTAACTCACTTTAAGTCAAAGATTTCCATGGGCAACAGTGATCACTTCCCATTAGGAGGCCTGGTGGTGCGTTTACATTTGCATCTTTGGCGTCACATAAACAAAAAAAATCTGCAGACACAGATAAGCAGGAGAGCTTTGTGCATTTTTTATTAACAGAGTTCGGAAAACAGGAAGTTATATGTTCGACTTCCAACATGTTTTTGCACATTGATAGATTTCTCCATTATTTCTGAAACAATTAAAAAAATCCTTTTTTTATTAGGAAGAGCATTTTTGAGAGGTAATCCTATTGACACCAAGTCTGGATGTGCTAACGAAATCCCAGGGAAATCGAGAAAACTAAAGAAAATGTTTGTGTCGAAGACGATTTTTTCCAGTTAAACTATTTCTCCTTATTAAAGTCAAATGATAATTTTGTGTATAATAAAGTATTTAGTAAATTAAAGAGTACGTCCAGACACTAACTTAGCTTTTTGTCGTTTATGGTTAATTAGTATCTTCTTATAAGCGGAACTTATAATTTTTATATAAAACATAATTCTTTGGCGTATAATCTTTTAAAAATCTTCCAAATGGTTTCTTTGGAAGTTTCCTATCTATCAAACATTTTCCTCGATCCCATGTACATACACATGAAAGTGAGAGTAAACTTCGGTATGGACATAGCGAGATTCCCGCAGTGTCAATGAATGGTGTATCTAAGTGTGAACATGATTACTGAGTTTCTCCTTCAGTCGCACTCTCGCTACATAATTGATGATGTAGGAAACATCACACTTAATCGTTATCGTTAATCTCATCACAACTTTTATCGTTTTTATTTTTTAAATTTGCTCTATATTCAAATTTAAAAAATAAACACTTTGTTCTCATGTTGGTAAGATATTACTGTCGCTTAAACTTTCACTTGTGTCCTATTTTCACTGTCAGATCTTAAAATGCATGTGCCTAACCACCGCCTACCGACTCTTTGGCATGAAACAAAACAGTGGTGAGTCCTGACGCTAAAGTAACGGGAATCAATAAGGAGGCATTCAGACGAACTGATGAACAGCACTCCTAGTAAAATACAAATTTAAATATGGTGACCATGAGATGTTTGAAATATAGTTTATCATACTTACTGCAGTCTTAAGTCAAATCAAATTATACTTGTTAAGAATTTTAAACAGGTGTATCATTACCTCATTACATACTATTATCACGTATTATTAGACACATGTGTTTTTTTTTTGTTTTTTATAAGCGCTGCTGAAAAAGCGTCCGACTACCTATTCATTTCTATTACTTTAACGTCAGGGCTCGCCATTGCTATGTTTCATGGAAAAGAGTCGGTAGGTGGTTGATATGCACATGCATTTTAAGATCTGATCGTAAAACGGTGGTGGTAATTCTGCTGTTCACAAACTACACTTATTTTAGATGCATGCTATCTTTTTCAAATAAAGGAATAACAAAAGAGATGGAACATTTTAGAATTTTTGCTTTGCTGATTGATGACTGATGTATGTGATAAGTATATATTGTTGGATTGATAAAGTATAGGTGTATTGGTGTGAGTTACAACCAGTTATTGGTGGGAAATCAGAAATAAACTTTTCTTGTCTTCGTCCTTATATTTTGAAAACCAAAACATAGTTTGGGTTGAACAAAAAGATTTTCTGCGATTCGTATAGTTTGTTAAAGAAACTACATTGTTATAAACCAATGCCTATTATGGAAGAAATCCAATGATAGTTCATTCATTTACTAGTTTTGATTTAATAAAGAAACTCGCGTACATTTTTTTTAAATATTACACCATTTTTTAAGTCATTCGCTTAAAAAGTTTTACGCGATTACTAATTCGTCTAAGTGTAGTTTCTCCCTAAGTATAAACTAAACAAAATAACTTTAACTAGTGGTTTTACTATCTCTGACAAGTTTACAATGTAATGATAAGTTAAAAGGTTTAGTAATTTGTAGCACGTCTTTGTACTACTTAATAGCTATTTACTTTTATTTGAATTAAGGTTTTTGTGCCCAGTGCTATTATAGCTATTATATAAGTGTATTTTACATTATTAACTATCATCATCTCATCTCTTTCACTCCACTGCTTTATAAATATGTCTATTACGCTTGTTTACTACTTTAAATTTAAAGAAAAACTGATAAAAAAATTAAAACTAATTACATACCGATTAAAAAATTATGCATATACAAATCGTTACTATTTTATAAAACATATTAGTTAGCTTCCTATTCTAAACCGAAAAAAATATGGAAATGAAAATGAAAAAAAAATGCAATAAATGAAAATGTTTTTTGTCTCGTTTGAATTAGTAAGCAATGGCTATTTAGGAAATTTCAAAATACTTAGAAATCAAAACATCGGATGTGATCATGAATCAGTTAATAGGTAATTATTTTAAAATTAAGGTTATATGAAGAGTTCTCCTGTAGAACAAGTTTCTTTATTTGAACATACCTAGAACATTGACTCTAAGATATCTAGAGGAGTATCATAGGTACAAAGTTGTTGACACACGTAAATGATTATCAGGACTGGTTGGTCACCTGGTTGCGGCAAAATGAAACTCAGATACTGTGTTTGGGCCTGGCGCCTACGTTACGCATAGGGTTGCTAACTTCTGAAAAGATATAAATACATTTTGTTATTTCAAACAAATCTTTGATCTACGCCTGTTTGACCAAAATCAAGAAAAAACGCAGTATGAATTTTGTAAAATTGAAAATAACACATCAACATAATTAAGAATTTTGTTTAAGTTTATCATGAACTCGAAAAATGAAAATATCCCTTGGTAGGCAGAAATAACATTCGAACAAAAATTTTGTCATGACAACGTCATATAATTTGACAGAGCCGGCTGCACGTATCAAAAAACATGACTCATGCGACGCTACCTCGCTCTGAGGCGTGCCATTTAAGGTTTGAAGTTTGAAGACGAGTTACAAAGAGGCACAATCTGCCTCCGTTCTTACGACGTTGTCACGTTCAACTATCGTCAGTAAACCGTCATTACAGACAACCGCTTTTTTATTTCTAGAATGATCTGGTGGTGATCATT
>NJDD01006191.1:0-22059 GCA_002245505.1 Calephelis nemesis | reverse complement strand
CCGACTACCTATTCATTTCTATTACTTTAACGTCAGGGCTCGCCATTGCTATGTTTCATGGAAAAGAGTCGGTAGGTGGTTGATATGCACATGCATTTTAAGATCTGACCGTAAAACGGTGGTGGTAATTCTGCTGTTCACAAACTACACTTATTTTAGATGCATGCTATCTTTTTTTCAAATGAAATAAAAACAAAAGAGATGGAACATTTTAGAATTTTTGCTTTGCTGATTGATGACTGATGTATGATAAGTATATATTGTTAGATTTATAAAGTGTAGGTGTATTGGTGTGAGTTACAACCAGTTGTTGGTGGGAAATAACCTCTTCTTGTCTTCGTCCTTATATTTTGAAAACCAAAACATAGTTTGGGTAGAACCAAACATTTTCTGCGATTCGTATAGTTTGTTAAAGAAACTACATTGTTATAAACCAATGCCTATTATGGAAGAAATCCAATGATAGCTCATTCATTTACTAGATTTGATTTAATAAAGTAACTCACGTACATTTTTTTTTTAAATATTACACCATTTTTTTAAGTCATTCTCTTAAAAAGTTTTACGAAATTACTAATCCGTCTAAGTGTAGTTTCTCCCTAAGTATAAACTAAACAAAATTACTTTAACTAGTGGTTGTACTATCTCTGACAAGTTTACAATGTAATGATAAGTTAAAAGGTTTAGTAATTTGTAGCACGTCTTTGTACTACTTAATAACTATTTACTTTTATTTGAATTAAGGTTTTTGTGTCCAGTGCTTTTATAGCTATTATATAAGTGTAATTTACATTATTAACTATCATCTCATCTCTTTTACTCCACTGCTTTATGAATATGTCTATTATGCTTTTTTATTACTTTAAATTTAAAGAAAAACTTATAAAAAATCATTTAAGTCTAATTACATACCGATTAGGAAATTATGCATATACAAATCATTACTATTTTATAAAACATATTTGTTAGCTTCCTATTCTAAACCGAAACAAATATGGAAATGAAAATGAAAAAAAATGGATGCAATAAATGAAAATGTTTTTTTTTTTCTCGTTTGAATAAGTAAGCAATGGCTATTTAGAAAATTTCAAAATTCTTTGAAATCTAAACAACTGATGTGATCATGAATCAGTTAATAATTATTTTAAAATTAAGGTTATATGAAGAGTTCTCCTGTAGAACAAGTTTCTTTATTTGAACATACCTAGAACATTGACTCTAAGATATCTAGAGGAGTATCAGAGGTACAAAGACGACACACGTAAATGATTATCAGGACTGGTTGGCCATCTGGTCGCGGCAAAATGAAACTCAGATACTGTGTTTGGGCCTGGCGCCTGCGTTACGCGTAGGGTTGCTAACTTCTGAAAAGATATAAATACATTTTGTTATTTCAAACAAATAAAGATTTGTTCAAATCCAATTCAAAGGATCAATCAAATCAAAGGATCAAAATCAAAGGATCTACGCCTGTTTGACCAAAATCAAGAAAAAACGCAGTAGGTAAGAATTTTGTAAAATTAAAAATAACGTTTGAATTTGAAGTTTAATATATGAACTCTACAATCCAATACAGAAAACGAAAATATCTCTTGGTAGATCAGAAATAACATTCGAGCAAAATTTTTAAATGCTAGAACGTTCTGGTGATGATCATAAATTTTCATTCAGGTTTTTCTTTACATTTAAATGTGGGAAAATAGGCTTTACTTTTCTACTCTTACTAATATCAAGAATATCACATGTCGCATATAGCCCTTGAATATAATAATAGTGGTTGGTTAGGAAGACAATCCTCTTGCGTTTGTACTATCCACTTCGTCTTTTTAATTTAATCATGACAATGATGAGCATTAAAGCTTACATCCGTCAGTAGTGAATATTTTTTTTTATAATCATAAAATTATATATTATTTTAAATAATCACAATAAGTTAAGCTATGAAGAAAAGTTGCCAACCCTATGTTACAACATTACATTGCAGAACATTACTTACCGAGGCATTTTTTAGATAAAAGAACCTACAAGTACAGGTTTTTCTAGACAGGTTAACTGTTTTTTTAATGATATCTACTGTCAATCACACTGTTTCTTGCGGTAAGGTTTGCTATTTATACACGTTATTTTGACAGTGTTAATAAGTGAAAGGGTTCATTACTTTCCTTATAAGATAACAATGTAATAACCTGTGATTTTGCTGGCTTCAAACCGTATTTACTATTTACAACTTTTTATGGGCCGAAAGTAAATTGCTTAGATTTTAATTTAAGCTCGTAATTATTTTATTTAAATAAAACTAGTTTGTTTAGTACTGTGCAGACAAATAAACAAGTTGTAGGTAGGACTTCATCAAAATTTTGTTTCGAAATTTTGAAACGAGCTTTCGTAAAGTATGTATGTAAGTATGTGGCAGACTTATTTCTGGTTCAGATTGACAAATTTTATTAAATACCACTTAGGATGTAATTGAGATTATTTTAACCTTACTGTAAACGTGTAAACCTAACCAAGATTGGTTTAGAGCTTTTTTATGAAGTAAATCTAGCAAATACCACATAAATCATAAATATTAGTAAGCGCCATCGCGCAATATTTTTGGATGGTATTTTCATATCAAAGGGTTACCTGTGGGATATCGCTGATTTGGTCGTAAGGCCGCCTTTAAGAGTCAATTAGTAACTAAGTTTTGTCGTAACTGTCTCATTAATAAACAGAGACTAAAGTAAAGATTACAGTAAGTTGATATTGTTGTCTGGATCACAGTGTACTATAGTTTTGAACTTTGGAGTACATGACATTATGTTTAATGATACGATGGTTAGTGTATTTCATATCTTATGGCTTTGATGTACAATAAAGAGTTAAACATAAAAAAAGTATCTTAACACCCTTATCTTCGAAGTGATAGGTAGAGACACGATTATCTGAAGACACAAAATCTAATGGTGGCAGGTCTATCGTAACCGGGCAAATTGTTAGAAAATTAAAAATACACATTTGGTTTTGTTGCCCAACCGGAAGTCAAATCTCAATAATACAAAACAGGGGCGATTAGGTACATTAAGTACATAAAGACGGATGACGGATGATTCATCATGCAGAACTAATTTATTGATTCCTTTTTGAAAAAGGCTTCTCATCTGGTCCTATTAAAATTTGATCAAGATTTGATAATTAGTATTTAAATTTAGCAATTAACTTTGACTGCATTAGTGTTGTAATTTTTAATCGAGTCCCATTTGCCACCAAGTCTGGACCTGATAATTGCAAAGAAACAAAAAAGAGAATACGTCTTTTTGTTTATTTAAATTATATATAAGTTATGACTTCGAAGTCTGTTTTTTTACAGTTTTACGACTCTTTAATTATTTTAAAACAAACATAAAGATCTTCGATAAATAAAAAAAATATGATGCAATAAAAGTTTGGGCCGGTTTTTGCAAATTAGCTGCATTTAAATGTTATATAATATCTTGATATATCAAATTTTATTAGTAAGACAAGGCTCTCTTGCGCTTTTTTCATGCTTTAAACCTGGCAAGTGGCTGAGTCCGAAAAATTATTAGATAATACATGTCGCCAAGCTCAAGGTTTAGGCGTATCTCAATAATGCATATTCATCGACTATAATTTACATACAAGTCAGCGAACAAGCGTATGGATCTAAACAAGCAGACGGATTTCCTGATGGTAAGAAATTCCCGCCGCCTAAAGACACCGAAGGTAGTAATGGTGCGTTGCCAACCTGAGGCCGGGATATTAGGCCTCGAGCAAAAGTAAGTTTA
Source organism: Calephelis nemesis (assembly GCA_002245505.1). Classification (NCBI taxonomy): domain Eukaryota; kingdom Metazoa; phylum Arthropoda; class Insecta; order Lepidoptera; family Riodinidae; genus Calephelis; species Calephelis nemesis. The sequence continues at coordinate 18,274 of NJDD01006191.1, read as the reverse complement.
CCGGCTATCTTACCCTCCGAACCGGAACAAGTCATGACGTTATGGCGGCAGAAATAGGTAAGGCGGTGGTACCAATCAGGGCATGTCGCTTCGAAACACTACCATCGAGTCAGATGTCATGGTGTTAGTGATGGTAAGCCTATGATCGCCTTTTACAATAGACCTTCTGCCTTTCAAGGAAGGCAGATGGTCTATTCTGCAAAGGTTCACGGGAAAAAAAATAGAGAAATAATAGCCTTCCGTTGTCATAAAAGAAATACACGAATGAGTAGGCTATCTGGATGAAACGGCTCAAAAAGAGGAGGTTACCAATAGAAAAGGTAAAATGAAAAATGTATTTCATTTAGGGCCACTTAACCTGGGTTAAGTATTTAACATTGAGTCTTAAGAGAGTTGCTCTAGGCTTAACATCCCGGCCTCAGGTGGGCAACGTACCATTCCCAACTTCGGTGTCTTTAGGCGGCGTGAATTCCTTACCATCAGGAAATCCGTCTACTTGTTTGCCTTCCAATATCATAAAAATCGTGTCTGGTCTATCCCCAGCATTACATTGCACACTGGGCGACCCTGAGAAGCGTTAAAATCATGTGTCCGGTAAATATATATCAAGTAGCAAGTCATCGAGTCGGCTATTAACATGTGATCGCGGTCAAGCTCAAGGTTTAGCCGAGTTAATCGGAATGTTAATATTAATTGTTCGTTGACCGGGTTTTTGTTAAAATTTTTTGTTAATATATTCCTGCACCTGTTTTGATAACTACATAGCTTTATTAAATTGTAAATGTTTGTAAGTAAGTAAGTAAGTATATCCACGCCCATATACTCGAAGAGGTAGCCAGAGGCACAACCAGGGCACCTACGATTAGCCGAAAACACTGAGTTCCACAATATGATAGATGGCAAGCCTTTCGCCAACCGGGCACTTATCCAATCACGAGCAACGTTTTTTTTATAAGAAAATTGGAAAAATCAAATTTTCTTTTTGTTGCCTGACCCGGGATTCGAACCCGGGACCTCGTGAAGTCAAGTCCAACACCTGGACTGCTATATCACAGTGGCGATATTTGTAAGTCTTAGAGCTAAATAAATAAATATGAAGAAAAAAACACAGTTTCACATAAATACGATTTAATCGCCTCGTTGGGCAAGTGGTGAGATTCTCAACGGGGGCAGTCATATAAGTCATAAAAATAGATAAGTATTACTTTGGTGGATTTGGGTGTTTACTAAATAAAAAGTATCTATTTCACTATTTGTTTGAGTAGGTTTCACTTGCCCATAACCAGGGCCGTCTTAGATTGTGCTGGAGCCCTTAGGCACATGAAAACTTAGGGTTCTTTTAGAATATAAAGAAATCTAACTTTATATTTTTTTTTCGCAATGACTTTTTGGATAATCAATTACATTAATATATTAGAGTACTATGTCATTAATAACATTAGTATGCTGTAGGTTTTTTGTGATTACGACAATATTTTCTTTCGTGATTTCTGTCAAGCAAAATCTTTTATTGAATCCTCACACTCAATTTTCTGAATAATTACACTTTCTGTGCCCTTCATTATTGACAAATTACTTAATCGTACTTAAGGTGCGAAATTGAAAGCTCCCGAATTAGGGCAAAGAAAAAAACATAATGCGCCCAACCAACATATTTTGTGTAAAGGGGCCCTTGGCACTGGCCCCTTGTGCCCTTATGGTAAAGACGGTATTGCCCATAACACATAAAGAATACAACAAACTTCACAAAGATTTTCTGCTACAATTCGCGCTACATTAGAAACTAAACAATAAAATTAAACACCATGTGTGTCACAAGGTAATTGGCATAAATTTAAGATTTCACGGCCACTCCAGACTTGCAAACAATCTTGACCCACGATTTCTACTTCGTACGTGAAAGTGTTCAACTGCATGCTAATACCGGTGTTTTATGTATGGTGTGATCGATGCATGTGGTTTTTTTGTTGTAACAGGCTTGTTCGGTAACTTTTTAAGGTTGTGTACCTTAGCTTTTATTTTTATTCTATGTATAAATATAGTTAAACAGATAATACAAAAGAAAATTATTTGGTGGAGCGAAAACTTTATACTTAGTGTTGTGTGGCACTTACACTCGAAATTGCCTATAGACTACTTTCACATTTAGGAATATCTACTAGTGATCGCCCGTTGGTCGAAATCCGACCATAATAAATTTTAATATCTTGTGGGTAAGAACGCCATCTTCATTTCTCAAGACTAACTTCTTTATTTCCAAACCGTACGGTGCGCCATCTGTGATCTTTTATCATTATCATGGTATCAGTGTCAAATGCATGGTAGTGTGGGTAATGATTTATTTACCTATTGATTGAATGTACTTTATAAGCACTATTATCGAAAAACATTAACGTTCTGCACTTTTCCTACACATAAACATAAACTATGTGCCAAATTGTAGAGGACATTAAAAAAATTCTAAGCACATGGAAAAATGTTCAGTAAATGCATTAAAATGTGATATTAAGTCAAAGTAAAGGCCAAATTGTTTAATAGCAACATTATGTTTGGTATATAAGTATATATATAGCATTGCTAATATTCCCCTTTTAATACTACAATTGAAGTGGGTTTATTGCAGTTTTACTGTGTACAATTATATTAATCTATGACGAAAACTATTTGGCTCCTCCGATTTCTACGAACCATCTGACATTACAATTATTTTAAAGAGAAATATTAAAACATCTCCATATTTTATCTTACATTGTCAAGTTAAAATTAGAATCAGAAAAGTTTTTATTCATGTGAACCATACAAGTGGTACTTGTGCGCGTCGACATTTTTATAATCTACCACCGAAACAGAAAAATCATAATATAATTAAAATTATATTTGCACAGAAAACCGCATCGACTTTGTATCTAAAAGTACAAAAGTAGGTTGAGTTCTTAATTTGAGATGTTCATAATTTAATAGCAAAAAAAATTTTGAGTCAAAAGCCTGGTAATGAAATATTTGCAGAAGTCGTAACTTAAAGACAATCTAAAAGCCTGGTAATAAAATTTCTACAGAAGCCGTAATTTAAAGACAATTTTACATTTTTATTACAGTCAGCATATAAATTTTATGTTCGATATGCTTAATATGCAGCGAGAGAAGCCATTTGAAATAAATTGATCTTATCTGTATTCTCGTAAAGTATTTGAAAAATATCGTATTTGTACCCTTTAAATCGTCGACAAGCATCTTGAGTTTTCTTTTGTCCTGGTAGTTTTAATATGGTACGGCAAACAAGAAATCAGATACTATGGTATTTTGATACAAAGCAACCTTGAACGAATGAACGAATTAAAATTCTTTGTGATTAACACTACCAAAAATGTTTTTTTTGTTACTAAGGGATTTCTACTAGACAACCTGGAGCATGAACAAGATTTTATGCCAAATGAAACAAATTGTAAAAGTATGTTTAATCAAAATGGGTCATGAAGGAGTTAAGAGCAAATAGCAAATTTATTTTTCAAAGTTTGGCTCCATTTTCTTATTCAAAAACAACAAGTATTATTCTAGTAATTGTCCAGGGTTATCTCTCTATCTATTAAAGTTGTGTGTAAAAAATTGCGTTAGGTCTCTTTTAAGGGTACACGTAATAGGAGACGCCACTGACACACACACGCAAACATAAACACAAACATACATTCACACACAGACAGATACACGTGAAACTTAAACACACATCTTACTCCAGTGGGGGTTAAATACTAATTATCAAGAACTTGCTAAAGAACTCGTCAAAAGTCACGGTAAAGGTTAGTTACATAATATGTATGATTTCATTACTACACTCGGTTTAAACTTGCACCGTAATTTCATCGACCTTGAGGTACGCAGAGGAATGGTGTCACATCCCTATTGAGATAGGTGCAATCTTTGTGCAACGAAATTGTCTTCGTGTGAAAAAATGCGCTTAGAATATTTACTGGTACAGCTTGTTCTAGTATTGGTTCTTATATCATTTACCATCTGATTAAAGTGGTAAGAAAACCTTTTTTCCCATTTGGTCAAGTGAGACTGGTTGACCAGCTTTCAGTTAAACACCATGTCCTATCCACGTATCCTGTTCGTATGGTTTCGTTTTGCTACCTTCATCATCATCATCATCATCATCATCATCAGTTGGAGAACGTCCACTGCTGGACATAGGCCTCCCCTAAAGAGCGCCACAAGTCACGGTCACCAGCCGCTTGTATTCAACGACTCCCCGCGACTTTGAGCAGGTCATCAGTCCACCACGTGGGAAGTCATCCAACACTACGTCCTCCGGAGCGGGGCCGCCACTCGAGAACCTTTCTTAGGTGCAGACATTCCCATATATATCTATAAAAATAGGTCCTATAAATCTAGTGCCTTAGGGGCATAGAGTGCAGACATTCCCATATATATCTATAAAAATAGGTCCTATAAATCTAGTGCCTTTTGTACGTAGAGTGCTATGGTGCTAGGTCTGTAGGTTCACTCAGACGCTGGAATATTTCCATACCGTGTCAAAAGCACTATAGGTGGCACATGGTTATTTTGCTATCCATCTTTCCAATCATCTTCATCTACACAGATGTGAGTTGAACCATGACATATTTTATAATGTAGAAAAACATGCAGATGATTTCCTGATGGTCAGAAATCAATATGTTAACGATGACGAGCGGTTTTAAGTCTAGAATAAACTTATTGGATAAAGAGATTTATAGGCCTTACCCTTACCTTTAAACCTTACCTTAACTTTTGAATGGCAATTTTTGTTTTATGATATTAGAAGGCAAACAAGCAGATGGATTTCAGAGCAGAGGATAAACTTATTGGATAAATAGATTTATAGGCCTTACCCTTACCTTTAAACCTTACCTTAACTTTTGAATGGCAATTTTTGTTTTATGATATTAGAAGGCAAACAAGCAGACGGATTTCAGAGCAGAGGATAAACTTATTGGATAAATAGATTTATAGGCCTTACCCTTACCTTTAAACCTTACCTAAACTTTTGAATGGCAATTTTTGTTTTATGATATTAGAAGGCAAACAAGCAGACGGATTTCCTGATGGTAAAAAAATCATGCCAAGTAGAAACAACAAAGGTGGTAATGGTGCGTTGCCAGCCTGAAGCCTGGATGTAAGACCTGTAGCAAAAGTATGTTTACCGGCTACTTTACGTATGTACGTGACGTTATTGCGGCAGGAATAGGTAAGGCGGTGGTATTGGTATTTGGTATATTGTGGTTATACTCTTCGTCTTTCAGCCAGCCGACTTGGTCTACAAAAACAATAGTGTACATAATCCTTTTTGTCCATAATGTAAACTTTTCTCTATAGCTAGTGTATTTCTAACTGCCAAAATCAAATCCGATTCTGAAAGAAATTTCAAAATTTTGCTTTCATCTATTTAATTGAGCTGAAAATTTCATTCAAAGCACAATTTTTTTAAACTTCGACGTATTTTTATCTATGAAAAACCTAAACGAACTACTTTAATTTGTTATCCATGTTTGTTTTAAGATGCACAAGATCAATTAATCAAAAAAAGTAAAAAGAAATTAAAATGGTTAATCCAAAGATAAAATAGCGTGTGCCTTTATACGAAACTAGTAAAGCTGGAGTCGCTAATGGAGTTTTGTAGTTACCGACATAGCTTGCAGCTATTTTCTAACTTACAGTGTGGCCATGCAACAAGTGAAATCAACAATTTATATATTTACTTATATTCATTACTTATTAAAGGTACAGAAAATGAAGGAGCTCGATTCAAATTTTCACATTTTAAACAATAATTATATTTCGTTTTTCTAAGACCTATTAAGCCCTATTGGATGAATGAATGAATGAATACACTTTATTAAGCACGAAAATTTAAAAAAAAATACACACTCTTTCACTTATAATATTTAACATAGGTGCACAAAGGCGGTCTAAATTAACTATTGTAAAACTTTAAACAAACGCTCATTTTGCTTAAAGTAAAAACAATCTAATTTCAGAATTTTCAGAATAAAAAAGGGACTCCTAATCGTTGAAATTCTGTTAGAGCCCCACGATACTGAATAGATACTGTTGTGAACAACACGGTCATTGTCATATGTTATAAAATCTTTGCCTCTCAAAAATCTTTTCTGTTTTAAAATCTTAATTATCCAGCTTTTTTTAGACTATGTTGGTCGGTGTTGGACTTGACTTCAAGTTCAGGGTTCCATTTTCTCGGTCGGGAAATTAAAATGTGTTTTTTGATAACATATTTTCTAATAAAACGTTGCCTAAAATAAGATGAGTCCCCGGTTATCGTTAGGTTTGCTACCTTTGCTGCACTTAACATTTTTGGTTAGTGGTAGATGCTTTGATTGTACCTTTACTTGCACTCTTAAGGAATACAGGCGTGATGATATTGTTTTTAAATACTCAGTCAGAATGTCAATGAGTCTTTGAATAATGTCTCTTCCTTCATCTTTCATTTATTTTATAAACGTAATTTTAGTAATATCAGTGTTTTAAAAAGATTAACATCCTTATCATAAAATTACAAAAATTTCCTTCTTCTTCTTCTTCTTTTAAGGGGAAAATAATTCGAAATTTATTATCCAAACAACAACAATGTGTTATTACGAGCTTTTATATTTTACACATAAGTACATAGTTTGTCTGGTTGGAATTTTGCAACTTAATTTATAAGCTACCGATTTAGCTAGTTTTTAGTATAATTACTCGCTAGCGTATAATTATAATGAAATGCTACGATATGACATAGCTGATATGGTGGTAGAGGCGAAGGGGTTCGTAGAATCATTTAAAATTTCCAACATTAACTTAGGGTATTTAAGCTTATTTTATACCTCTTAAAGAAAACTTTTCAATTAGAATACTACTGGAAATAGTCCTTACGAATAAAAGGAACGACTTACGAATTTTATGTTTTGTTAAAAACTGTTTTCAAAATAAAAATGAATAATGGTTCCGAAATAAAATAAGTTGACGTATCTTTTGAGTGTATTTATGCACACTTCCATCACGATCTTTTCATTACAACTAGTACAGGAAAAACGCCAATCTTATGGCCTCAGTAGACAATGCGCGGCATGCCGCAAGTACTTATCTTTTCGTTAGATACTTCGCTGCCTGCAATGTAAGTCTTTGGCGAACTTTCACGCGATCTATTTATTTATTTTTGTAACCATGCAACCAACTCTTTAAGAAATAAACACATACATGTTCGATTTATAGCACCCTGACTATAGAAAAGATAGTGTTTTACGTGGTTCCGTCCTCAATTTTAAAACAAAAACTACCTATAAAGTTGTTTTAGTACCATATATGTAAAATTATTGATTCTAAATTTTATAGCAATATTATTTTTAAGTTAGAGTGCGTCCGTGGAGTTTTGGCGCCATCGAGAGAAAAGATGGTCGAAGTTTTTCATAATTATTGAATTTCGTGTTGATATTGAGTGAAATTAGTCGATTTTGGTGGCATTTTGTACAATTTTATTCAGTGAAAGTGCACAAATGAAATAATCTTGAAGAAATTAGCGTATCGTGTATTTTATCGTTGCCGCCAAATCTCATTACATGAGCTTGTGTAATGAGGCCGCCGCATTATCCAAGAGCCTGACATGACTTACTGACGACTTATGACTGCTGACTAATAATTTTATTTGATATAAAATTTATTGCAAATTTCTATTTGACGAATGGCAAAATACTAACGTGAAGGCCAAAACTTAAAGAAAGAAAAAGAAAGAGTGATTCCGTTTTACGTCATTTTTTTGAATACGCCTAACCTAAACATGGGCATGTTTATGTGTAAATAATGAGCTATTGGAATCAATAAAAATATCTTGATGTTAGAAATCATTTAGATGGATATAAAAGTATAAGCTAATGATGGATCTCGCATTTAAACATACACTGTCTTATTAATAAACACGGCGTAAATTACGCTACGGTTTAGCCAGGTATTATAGTCTTTATTACACTGTGATACAGTCTATAATATCAACTTAATGTTACACCTACGTTAGTCCGTTTATTATTAAAAAGTATCTTCCCGCCCATATCCCCGAAGAGGTAGGCAGAGTCACGACCAAGACACCCATGATTAGCCGAAGACACTAAGTCCCATAATGTGATAGGTGGCAAGCCTATCGCCAACCGGGCACATAGCCAATCCCGAGCAACATTTTTTTTTTATTAGAAAATTGGAAAAACCCATTTTTCTTTTTGTTTATCAATAACGTTTATTAATAAGATGAACATAGTCTTGAGACAAATAATCCTTTCTTGCAGATAAGTAAAATCAAGAACTAGGGAGTTAGCTCACCCTCCTAGGTCGTATCTAATTCTCTGCTAATATTTATTGAAATAAGTTAATCCGTTTCGACGTTAAAATGGAAGAAGCATATATTTACATATTATTATTATTATAATGTTTGAGCAACCAAACTCGCTTAGGGCTGCTTTTCGTTCCTGGGTTAAATTTATATAATGGCTTTGTCAATTTTTTATAATGGCTATGATTGTTAAATATAGTCAAATTAATCCAAGTTAGAAGCTAATTCAAAGTTAAATATTTAACCCAGGATTTTAAAAACGGCTTTTATACTAATTGTATGGTAATTTCAAAGATGTAGAGACGTAAAAGGAGATAAAACACAATGAGAAGGAAAAAGACATAACGAAGTCTGTTGAGTTCACTATTAATTTTATATTTCTTTTTTCACAGCTGCATCATGGTGTGAAGGTGCAAGGGATGCTTCATGTCCAAGAATATGCGGACCATCTCTCCAAGGAGAACCAGTTTGTGCTTCCGATGGAGTTATTTACCCTTCACTGTGTGAAATGAGGAAAAAGACTTGTGGAAAAGGTAGGCTTTTTTATTGTTATAAAATTAAAGTTATTTGACGTGTTTTCGTCATACTTAAGAGTCCTTTGTTAAATTATTTTAATGATATTTACTGCTACAGAGCACGATAAATTTTACTCATAAAACTTTTAAAATGATATGTGGTACCGTTACCGACCATCTTCTTTATTCTAAAACAAACTAAAACTATTTAGTCTGGTCGTCACATAGTTTATGTATCATTTAGAAATATTTATACTTAGAAATGAGACTACCTTAAAAACGTTTTATTTATATTTTCTAAGTATTTTGTTAAAATTTGAGCATACCTGGCTCTTTCAAATGAAAAAATTAAAATCGCTTCAGAAATGACGGAGAAATCGAATAAAATACATTCTATTAATATTATAAATGCGAAAGTTTGAGTTTTTTTGTTTATTACTCCTTCACGCATAAACGACATAACCGATTTTCATGAAATTTGGCACATACATAGAGGGTAATACATAGGATAGTTTTTATCCCGAAAAAAATGTTCCTGTAGAACATTAAACAAGCGGGCAACGCCGCGGGTGTCAGCTAGTAAAAATATAAGAGTCTAACATATGAGGAGGAGGAATATGTAACATATGACCGAGTAGGTTTCAAATTTACTTCAAAAACGATAAATAAATTATTTATAAACTCAAAATATAACCGCTACATGACTACTGTCTCAAAAAAATATGTAGGTACTTATGACACACTCATTTCAAGACCACCGAACGGTTTAAAAAAATGTAAACAGTTAGGAAGTAAATTTGTACTGAAAAGAATGACTTATGATCTGGAACAGCAAATAGGCTACTTTATATTTCAATATAAGGTTTCTGTAACCATTTTACCAGAAGCTGTACAGTAGCTAATCAATTCACAATAAAGAGAAAAACTTTGAAACAAAATGTTAAAGACGAATTTAAAATTTATTAAAATACCTACATATTTCTCCCTAATTTTTGGGAAAATAAAATGTTTATAGATGTTACTTTATGGACTGGGTAAATAAATATAAAGCCTAGCTTCATTTTTATGTACCCACTGCATTGTTATACGTAGTATCTAGGTTACTATGACTACTTAATTACTACTCAATTACTTGTATATGGACAACTTTATTTACGTAAGTAACATTGACATGTTTTAAGAGTAAGATGCCTTACCTACAAAATAAATATAAAAAAATAATTGTGTAGAGCTTATTAATACTTTCCCCGTGTTGGTCCGGGCTCCTTTGCAGAATAGACCATCTGCCTTTCTTGCCAGGCAGCTCGTAAAAGGCGAGCATAGACTTGTCATCACTAACACCGTGACATCTGACTAGGTGGTAGAGTTTCGTAGCTACTCACTCGGATTGGTACCACCGCCTTACCTATACCTCATAACGTCATGACGTGTTCCGGTTCGGAGGGTAAGGTAGCCGGTAAACTTACTTTTGCTCGAGGCCTAACATCCTGACCTCAGGTTAGCAACGCACCATTACCATCCTTGATGTCTCTAATCGGCGTGAATTTCTTACCATCAGAAAATCCGTCTGCTTGTTTGCCTTCCTATAACATAAAAAAAAACTTCCAATAATTTAGCCATGTTTGACCGTTAATCCCATCTAAAAGCTGCTGCAATGACCTACTACACTTTGTTAATGTCATTATATCCCACTCAATAGATCTAAATAATGTATATCTGATACGTTATCTAGAAGTTAGTTGATTAGTCCAATGACTTCCATTAAGCTTTTATTGGTCATGATCATTAAAATTAGCATATTTTGTCAAACCAATTAAGATACAACAGTAATTTCCCACACCAAATTAAGATTATTCATAGATTTATTACATTCTAAGGCTAGTCTATATTTTGTATCAAATTTTAAGCAATGGCCATGTCTACAGTTTTTTTTATTTTTTTATCAGAATATACCATTCAATAAGCAAATGTTTAATGGCTAACAACAAATATCGTCACTTCATTTTTAGAATTAGTAGAGATTTCCGTTCCTATTATTCACAAAAATTATCTACCGCCACCTAAAAATATCATTAAATAAATCTTATTGGATTTTGAAAAGATACTTAAAACATTATTTTTACTGGTCTGGAATGGGTCTCAAAGTCCTTATTAGAATTAAGATAATCTGTTATTTACCTAACAGCTCGTAAAAAGTAAGCTTCATTTAATCTGTTACAAACATCATAACTACGTAGTAGAGTTTACGACCTCCCTTATTTCTGCTGGTATCAATTTTAAATCGCAGTTGTGCTCTAAACTGGAGACTAAGTAAGCCAGTGCGTGGTGTGATTCCAAAAATGTTTGTTAACAACAAAACAGCTCAACACTTTTGTGGAACAAGTTACTAAAGGTTGTATATCCAAATGGATACCTACGACTTCAAAACCTTCAAGAAAATAAAGTATTCATTCCTTGAATGTCCGCAAGTATCTGTGATACACCTGGTGTTGCGGATACCAGTGGACGGCAGTGATCCCATAGCAACAGGTGACCCATTTGCCTTTTTGATTCCCTTAAATGAAAGACAACATACATACGAGTACACAAGAGGATTTACGATCTAGTGTTAGATTGTCAAATTACAATTTTTTTATGTCTGTGAAATTAAACTTTAAGCATCAGAGCCGTATTTTGCTTCTCATTAAACCTCATTTAAGTGAGTTGAGTTAATATTCTGCTAAGTGGTTCCTAATGACCATAATTTTTAAAGAAAAGAAAAAGATTTCCCACGGCAAATTAAATTATGTGAATGGTTTTATTTTTACTTCTAGTTTTTAGCAATGGCCTTGTTGACACAGCGAAGTCCATAAGTTTTATCTCCCGCTGCGCTCTCATATAATTCATAATCTTTTTAGCCGGTTAACAAACGAAGGAGGTTATAAAATCAACTGTATGTTTTTAACAGCCTCTAAAACAGAGGAGATACTCAATTCAAATATAAGCTTATTTTTTTATGTTTGTTTTTAAAATTTTGCTTTTAAAAAACTATTTTGCTTTTAAAAAAAGGTAGGTCATGATTGCGGGGTAGTCCTACATAATTTTTATTATGATCCTACTAGTGATTTTCGAGTTATTCTCGATGATGCATATATTTTCTATATATTTTGGTAATTTTAAATGAATCTCAAAACTGCCAGTGGGATGTTCATAAAATTTATACGGGACCATCTCGAAATTATTAACTAGCTTTCGAAAAAATAATCATCAAATTGTGACGTGGTACTAAATGAAATAAAATCGGTTTGGTAAAAACCTAACTACCTGGTAAAAAACCGGGTATGTTTGTTAGTTATGCAAAGGACTTGCTTTTTTAGCTATAACAGTCGCGAAAATGCATAAGGTTCTTTTTGGAATGACTTATGTGTTGCCAACCTCGAGTTTTTTACAACTTCACCTAAGGTTCTCGTAGTGGCAACATAATAGTCGCAAAACTGAGTTAGGCTCTCATAGTGGCAAGATAATAGTTGCGAAACTGAATAAGGCTCCCGTAGTGGTAAGAGAAAACCGTGGCTTATAGATACCATGCATAAATGTCATGGATGCATTGCAGTCTATTGGCCTAGTGTGAATGTTATCACCTTGGTGTGAAAAGTGATTGAACGTTCGTTACTATCAGAAAATCCGTTATTTATTTGCCTTCTATTACCATAAAAACGCTGGTGAAGCCACATACAACAGTTAGTATATTAATAATGCCATAAGTCCCATTATTTTTAGCAAAGATCGTGTTTGTCCAATGACCCCAAACGTTTAACTGCAGCACTTCTACCATTAATATCCTTCGAGCCTTAAATCGTAGATAACTGTTTTGATGATGATATGATCAGTTTGTAATGATTTTTAATATTTTTGTTCAATGACCTCAATAAAAAAACCGTACCAATAAATTATGAATTATTTTTTTCTGATCGTATCCAAAAAATATCTCTCCACAGCAAGCTATAAACTGTTATAAGTAATTTTTCAAGGCATTGAGTCATACCAAGAACTAGTAAAACTTCTTCGCTGCCTATTCAAACAGGATCCTGTCCCACGACATAAGACGTAACTTATTCTGTGTCCTGTCCATATTTGTAGGTCTCTGTATAAATAAATATCTACTATATATGATGTTCTGGTAATATAAGCACAAATGTTCGTATGTATATTCCATTTTCGCATCGGTAAACTTCTTCTAATTAGTACGAAAAGGAATCTTGTACTTCTTGTTACGAAAATTGTGCAGAAATTGAATTTGTGTTTTAAATAAAATGTTATTAGGCATACGTTATTACGCATAGTGAAGAAATGTTACTTAGACACTTTTGTTATTTCGTATTTCTGTATGTCTAACATATTTATATTATTATATTTATATATCCACATCATCAGCCTAGTAACAGCAGTAAGAGTTAAATAAGAAGCATATTTTATTGAAACACTTTCTTTTTGGTTAAATAAAAATTCTAATTCTATTCTATTCTCAAAAGTCTAATTCAGAAGTCTCAAATGTCTTCTGTGCACACTTCTGTGTGTTTTTAATGTCTTCTTCTTCTTCTTTTATAAATATGGCTTTAAATTTTTTAATGTCTGAAATTATTTTAACTTGTGAGTCATTATTGTTTCCTATTGATTTATTTCAACATTTGATCTGTTTTTGCAGGTATAAGATTAGCACCAGATGCGAATTCCTGTTCGCGAGCTCAAGGATCTAAATGCGAACATCGGTGTACGTCAGAACGGGATCCCGTATGTGGTACAAATGGACGGACGTATCTGAACAGGTGTATGCTGCAAGTTGAAATATGCAGGTGGGTCATGTCTAGACAACATATTAGTAATACATTCATCTTGAGAAACATAAATTATGTGTCACGGTGTTTGTCCGCGATGGACTCCTAAACTACTTAGCCGATTTTGATTAAATTTACTCACCCTGTGCAGTTTGATTCAACTTGAAAGATATGATAGTTTACATCTCAATTTATTTGCTAGCGATGCCGCAAAACCAAGTTGTGCTTATTATAAATGCGAAAGTCTGCGTGTCTCTTACGCTTTTATAGTTAAATCACTGGAATGATTTTAATGAAACGTGAAAGATTTCAGCTCAAACAGGCTATGTTATATATTTTTAAAATTAATCGAAAGACAGTTAGCAGCCTATATCATAGGTTTTACTGTCCTATTGTTGTTAATGCATCATCTCTTTTCTTCTTGTTCCATTGAAAAAAGGTGGCATACACTTAAAACAAGATTAGTAGGTGCTTAGCAGAATTATCATCGTTGTTACTACAGTTACTAAACTGATTTTGAAATTTCAGCATTTGACTGACAAAGCATCAATATTAAGTGATTTTTGAAAATTTTAAATATTCTAAAAAAAATATCTAATTGTTTGACTTGCATGGCTATAAAGAGGTTTTCTAAAAATGCGTCAAGGCTAAGGTGCTTAGCGGAGGATGCTGTGAGCCTAGATTTGTATCTTTAATAGGGTGTTTAAAGAAAGAAAGAAAATATATTTATTTGCGGAATATGTGTGTTAAGGTTGTTACAAAATGATTTAAGCTTTCCAACAAATTCTACCACATTGTGGTGTGCAAATATTTAAATATTTCTAAAATGTGATTATTTAATTTATATACACAGTGTTTAAATATTCATTTAACAAATAGTTTTATTCTTATTATAATTTGAATTATAACTTACAAACAATTTTAATGTTAAATATTATGTGAATTTTTCTCAATTTCAGGGTAGGCATCGGCTTGTCTCACCTGGGAGCCTGCAACAACATTAGCGCACATCGAGAGAACTGTCCCGTTGACTGTTCCCAGGCGCCTTTGGATGGGCCTATTTGTGGTTCAGACGGAAATGTCTACAAAAGCACCTGTCAAATGAAGCTCCTTACTTGCGGGTAAGTCTATTTGCTTATGATTACTTTTATACTACTGTGGCATTTTTTCTCTCTTATCAACACTTTCATTATATACTTATACTATGTGTTATTATTATTATATGATTATTTTTTGGGAAATTTTCTTAAAGCTTCATTGAATTACTCTAAAATAGAGCTTAATTTTTTTTATTTAAATTGTTAGCGCCTTTAAATATTTTAACAGCTATCTAACATCAACAATGAATGATAAAATCTTTAGACCAGAGTTTGTTACACTATCCTTAAATAGGGTTTATGACTTTTTTCTTTTTGGTGTAAAATCGAAGGGCCCATATATACCTTATTAAATATTAGTGAAAGAATCATTAAGCCAATCTTAAGACTCTTCAAGATTAAGCAATGTCAAAACCACATTTTTGGACTTATGTATAGAGATACTAAAAGCGTACTCGAATATGACATTACGATTGAAGACTGTACATCACACAGGAATGTTGTTCGATAGCTATATTAAGAGTTCCATTTACAGAAGTGGCTTCATTTCAAAGGTTGCTTTTAACTAAATAATTGAATACTTTTAAAATGGGTTCAGTGACTCACCTTTTAATGATCATAAAAGAGGTGAAACCGGTTACATTAAAAAAAATAAGTTCGCACATTTTTCTTGTTAATCACTTGGGTACTAGGCATGCTATTTTTAATAAATTTGATATCAGTCATAAACCCTGTTATAGGTACCAACTTTTGTGACAATCGCCTGCTAATATTATATATAAGATTCCCGTGTCACAATGTTAGTTTACTCCTCCGAAACGGCTTGACCGATTCTCATGAAATTTTGTGAACATATGGAGTAGGTCTGAGAATCAACTAACATCTATTTTTTATAACCCTAAGTGATGAGGGTGAATCAGAGCAAAAAAAAAATTGCAGAACAACGTATGCCAGGTCAATTCTGCAGATGTAAATACTATATCTGTATTACAGAAAAGAACTATTAGAGTTATTTAAATCTTGAGGTAAGGGATTCCCTCCGAGAAAAATTCAAAGAAATATTTTAAGGTTCAGTTCTCAATACATTTATAAGAACTTATTGTATGTTAAAAAAAATCTATGTATGTTTACAAAAAAATGGATCCGGATCTTTTCAGTGTGAGGCCGCGATTCCGATCCGGTGGTAGTTTAAAAAAATGTCGACGCGCACAAAATATGGTTCCACTTGTATGGTTCATGTGAATAAAGATTATTCTGATTCAGATTCAGATTCAGCTAGTAGTAATAATAATGAAGTATTTAACTGGTAAAATTAGGCATGACTCGCTGGAATTGATACCAACGCCGTACCTATTCTTACCACCGTCCGAAAGCCCACCATTAGCGTTTAGTACTAATAGATTTACAAAAGTAACCCAAACAATAAGTATTATGTCCATAGACAAAAGTTATTTTAGGGTGCTGCCAGCTTTTCCAATTTATTAAAAAAGTAAAACATGTCTCTTATGGGGGTAATTGAGACTTTTGATACGCTGGTATACTATGACTTACTAGTACAGCAAAATTAGAACGATCTACCTTCTCTTACCTTGATCGCCTCTGTGATCGAGCGGTCCGAGTGTTGGACTTGACTGCATGAGGTCTCGGGTTCGAATCCCGGGTCGGCCAACAAAAAGAAAATTGGATTTTTCCAATTTTCTAATAAAAAAAAATGATGGTCGGGATTGGAAACGTGCCCGGTTGACGATAGGCTTGCCACCTATCACATTATGGGACTTAGTATCTTCGGCTAGTCGTGGGTACCCTGGTTGTGCCTCTGCCTACCTCTTCGGGGATATGGGCGTGAAGATACTCTACCTTCTCAACTACTTCTTTTACTAGTAGTACTACTATAGCTAATACTCAGATGGAAATGTCAAAAAATTACGTGCATACGTCCATTAGAAAACAACTACCGTTTTTCTCTTGTAATTAAATCTCTTATGTTTGGTACGCGAATACACATTATACATTTATTGTTACCTACACTATAGTGTTAAAGGACATCTGCCTCCTCGATTACTTCTAAGCACTCTTTAATGGGATCTTTTGTGGCTCACAAGCAGAAATGTCCTGAAAAGCATATTTTAAATTAAAGTATATGAATTAGTAATATTTATTTACACCTTGAAAAAGCAATTCCTTTAATTATTTCAAATATAAAAAAAAAGTTTTAGACCCACAAAATCTAGACCTTTATATAAGTCGCAATAGATATTGTCAGATACAAAAGTTAATACAGGTTTTTTTTATAAACTTAAAATTAATACATAAATGGAGTTTTGTAACTGCTAGTACATTGTCGATGGTGGTAATAACATTTTTTACTCTGATTTTCAGGCAAGGTGTAGTCAAAACCAGCAAGAAACACTGTCAAACAACTCGTCACTGCAGAGAGTCCTGCTGGAGGGTAGCCAAGCCTACTTGTGGGTCAGATGGAAAATTATATGCTAATGCTTGCAGAATGAAGGCGACGAACTGCGGGTATAATTCAACACATTTCATACTTACTATTATATACTATATACTATTATATTTTAAGATATCTATAGCTTCTATCGCGGGCGTTGTGCGAGGAGACTTAATCCAGAAATTGCGTAACGAAAATAACCTAACACCTCACCTCCAACCGGCACAGCGGCGATACTTTTTAGTTTTGCCATTTATCGATGAATAGCAGAACTTTTAATGGCTTTTTGATCACGCTTGTATCTTCAGTTTAGCAACTCACCTCTAGGTGGCATTGGTTGTATCGTCGTTACACTCATGCCTGATTATGCAATAGCTTTACCGCGGCAATCTCCGAGTGCTACACGTCTTTTTTTATATGGGTAGGTATTGGTATACAAAAATGAATCTCTACTTCTTGTTGTCGTGATTTTTCCAACGGAAAGATCAATTTCGCTAATTCTTTTGTTTTTTATAAAACATTAACAGGAGAAGATTTTTAAGAAAAAAAAAGGTATGTGTGCGATTCACACACGATAGAAGTGAAACTTCAGTAAATCGACAAAAGAATGAGATGAATATATATATTTGTGTCTCTTACCTGCAAAAGAATGAGATGAACATATATTTGTGTCTCTTACCTGCTGTTTTTCCGTTGCACCCGTTTTGAAATCACAACTATTCTAAAAAAGTTTCACGTCAAAAATCCTATCAGTCTATTTTATCAGTTCTATCCATAGTTAAGACAGCACAACATTTATCGGTTCAAAATTTTTTTTATGGTAATGGAAGGCAAATAAGCAGAGGGATTTCCTGGTAGTAAGAAATTCACGCCGCCCACAGACACCAAAGGTGGTAATGTTGCATTGACAACCTGAGGCTGGGATGTTAGGCCTCGAGTAAAAGTAAGTTTACCGGCTTCCTTACCCTCCGAACCGGAACACGTCATGACGTTATGGCGGCAGGAATAGGTAAGGCGGTGGTACCAATCCGGGCGAGTTGCTGCGG
>NJDD01006190.1:9378-34922 GCA_002245505.1 Calephelis nemesis | reverse complement strand
ACTAGCAGGTGAGGTTGGCAATTGGGATAGTAAGATATAATGTCACCCCCTTACACCCCAAAAAAGGATAACAAAAAAAATGTATCACTTATCACGGGCGTCACTAAAATAGGTTATTTCAATTGACATTTGCTATAATTAGACCGTAGACATGATATTTCCAAAGCAGAGTGAAGTACGCTATAATAAACGGACCAATCACAGAACTGATTTCAACACTATGAGCTCTCCTATTTAAGTAAGTTCTAAGTATTGTTATGAATTGGAGGGCCTGTTGCAAGGAATGCATAGCTAAATATCGTACTTTGCACAGTGTTGCTTCATAACTTAGCCAAACATGCTTCTTGAATACGGTTGTTGTGTCTTCGGGTAGTCGTGAGTACCCTGATTGTACCTCTGCCTACCCCTTCGGTAATATGGGCGTAGAGATAGTTTATATATATAAAATACTAGACGACCTGTATGTTCAGTAGTTTCGCTACATGATTTCACGTTATTTGGTCACTTTATACTGAGTGTTAACATCTCTGTAATTTCTACTTAACCTATGAGTAAAAAAAACTCTACTATCTACTAATATTCAGATATTGCAATACAAAAAAGAATGAACAAAATCGGACGACGTGTTAATGAATTATAGAAAAATATATATTTCAATCACTACCCCTCTCCCTTTAACAAACGGATAAATAGCATCCTATAACCTTACTCGGACTCAAAAGTATTTATCTACTAATTTTGTTACGAACGGTTCAGTAGATTCAGTGTCAATCACGGTTAGATACAGACAGGCAGACAAAAAAATCTGAAAATGTATTCTACCTCCCTTTTTAGTGGCTTACAACCATTTTTTAAATATTTTCTATGTACAGAATTCACTCTTACATTTTCACTATTGTACTTAATATATATAAATTACAATTTCAAATATATTAATTTGTAGCGGGCGAAGCTAGTAGATTACATGTTGTTAATTTTACTTCAGTTATTACTTTATAAAATCTACTTACCAACTCCAACAAAATACTCGCGAAATCCATTTCAAGCTATCCTCTTGGATTCTGGAATTAAACATTTGTAATTTAAGCAATAAATAATTTTTTGAAACATTTTTATGGGAGGCAAACGGAGAGTCTGGTTTTAAGTGATCACATTCGCAACACCAGGAGTATCATAAATGCGTAGCCAACCTTTAAGCATGAGATTCCTCGTTTTTAAGGGTCCTAAGTATCCTTTTGGAAATACCATTATTTGTAACGAGGTCTCCACTTCTTTGGACACAAACAGGTACGAATCAGGTATCCAAACGAGCCTTCGATATCCGGTTACTTTAGACCGGTGTACTAATTCCTTGCCCCACGAGTGGGTCACACCTAACACGACATTTTTTCAGCTCAATTTTAATGTATCAATTAGCAGGTCAAATGAACGCCTGAACATAGCATAATATATTTATATAAGAAGGGAAATTTAAAGTAGATATATGTACTATATAAACACTGATATTAATTCACTTGTATTATGGGTTATGACAGCCGGTCCCACTTAATACTTGACTTAAGCGCCTAAACCTCCGGGAAAGGCTGTAAGACACTGCAAATTTTTAGGTTTTTTCGAAAAAAGGGAAATTTTAGTATCTCAGAGTAATCTTTCGGAACACCGGTCCCAATGCCTCGGCTTTGCACGGGTATCAAACAATCTAAATTACTAACTGTGACTTGTGACGCTCTTTGAGGAAGGCCTATGTCCAGCAGTGGACGTCTTCCGGCTAATGATGATTATGATGAAATTATTAAGGTTAAAGTTGGCAACGCGCAAATAACATTACTGATATGTAAAGATGACAGTGATTCTCAACATAAGGTTAAATATATTTTTCCATCAAAATAATGTAAGTAGTCAAAATCAGTTTGGTTTCCAGAAACAAAATTCAATTAACTACTTTAGCTGCTCATATCTTAGTACGACAAATAACAGAAAATATTGACAAAGGAAATCATGTGGTAGGCGATTTTTTTCGACATGACCAAAGCTTTTGACTACGTATGCCATGATACACTTTTAAACAAATGCGAAAATTTTGAATCAGGGGACTTGCATACGATTGGTTAAAAACGTATTTAAGTAATAGATAATATCAGTGTGTAGAAATTTCGGCACTAAATAAAAAATCTAAATTAATTAAATTTAAGTCTTCTTTATTAATAATATTAAAGTCTTCTTAATTTAAGTCCAGAAGGTACGGTGTTCCACGGGGCAGCATTATGGGTCCTTAAACATTTGTAATACAAATAAATGACCAACCTAAAGCAATAAATAATCGTAGTATTTTGTATGCGGATTATTTGTTCTTGGCTATTCACAATAAATATGAAATACTTTTAGAACTTAAAATCAGTCAAGCTTTGTGCGACATAGGGCTATGGCTTGGTAAAAGTAATCTCTGTCTTATCGTCTCAAAAACAAAATGCTTTCAATTCCGAAACAGAAAAATGAAAAAATATATTTTGTATAATACGAGGCACAACAATAAGGCGATAGAACGAATTACTACTAGATCATTTTTGGATATTAATTTGTAGGTACCTGGGTTTCAAACGTGCAAAATGTATGCAATAAAATCAGTCGTTTCGTCTATGCTTTGTATAGACTTGGTAAAATAGTATATACATAGTATATAGTATTAGTATAGCATTATTAGCCTATTACGGATATGAAGAAGCAGTTTTAAGGCATGGAATAGTTATAATATGGCGAAATCGTAATGAAACATCAATGGCTTTCATTATCCAGAAACGCTTCATTCGTGCTATTTTGGGTGCTGCTCCTCTAGCATCGTGTAAACCTTTGTTCAAGGAACTACATGTTTTTCCTTTACCATGCTTATATATTAATGAATCAGCGTGTTTTGTGAATAAGTTTCCTGGAGAGTTTCCTATGGCAAAGGTTGTATATAAATTCATTCGTCTCCAATGTAATAAATTATATTTACCAGCATCTAGATCCGAATTCTTTATTAAAAATTGCCAAATGTTAGATAAGATGTATAACAAGTTGCCAGATTAGGTAAAAACACTCCCAATTTATAAATTTAAAAAAAACTTAAAACGAATAAACAAACGAATAATAAAATCTAAAACGAATGACAAATGTTTCTACTCAGTAAAATATTATTTTAAAGACAAAAGATAATATATAAGATTATCACGTTATTGTTATTAGTACAATTATTGAAGTTATACTTCTTTTGGCGCGTTAGGAAAAAATGATGAGGGTAAATTTTTACGATGCGCGCGCACACCGTAACGAAAAACCGACATGATGAAGTTAGCTATAGATAACATTTTAGTTTTTCAAAAAAAGGTACCAACAAAGTAAAAGAAAGGACATCTACGTATGTTTGCGTGAGAACTGACAACTGTATTCACAATATTTCTTTATTTCTATGGTTAGTGTCATTTTGTCTACAAATGTAAAATAAGGCAAAAGATAAAATTTTTAAAAAGATTTTTATCTTATTACGCCGAAGAAGTATAACTTCTAACGCGTGTATATAAGTACACACACAATTTTTTTATTATTATTATTTCACATTTTATTAATGTTACCTAATATAATAACAACATGTAGAATAAATAACCATAATATGAAAAAAAGTATTTTATGTTATAACAATATCATTTAAAACATCATATTTATAACATAAGTAATTAATGTGATTTGACATATCTTGTTAAATGTTAGTTTGTTAGGTAATAAAATAGAGAAGTCTAAGATTGATTGTGGAAAAAATTAACGAGTTTTGTACGCCAGTAAATTGGCAAAATAGGAATAATTGCATGTATCTTGTAACATCATATTGACATACATGCCTTATTTTAAGTTTTAAATAAGTTTGAAGTTTAAATAGAAAATTTCTTACCTTAACTAACAGCAGCAACTAAAAGTAGGTAGAAAGGAAAAAAACAACTGAAACCTACCAAAACTTTCGAGGTTTTATCATAATTCTACTACACATGTACGTTTTTATAGAAAATTGATTGCGACCTAGAGTAAGTATATGAGACTAGAGTGTGTGCATTAGAACGCTGAATCAGGAATGATGGCGCTAACTAAATAAAATAAATAGAGAAAAAGTAAAACATTTGGGTGACAACCTATGCCACCCTTTATGTCTATGATATAGAATGCATATCTTCTAATTGGTTGCTAAAATCTTAACCTTGATGAACATAATTATTATGTTTTCTTCAAGTTTATTTACAATCTATTTCATACATCATAGACATGAAAGGACAAGGACAGACGATATTAAACGTCTTACCTTTACTTATCTTTTCTCTATGGAACGAACCTAATTTCGCTTTATTCTTGCATGTTAGGGGACCTACGCAAGTTTTTTTTTTTTGCTCAGCTTATTTAAGATTTGGGCGTATTTCATAATAAGTTTTGAATCATGTTTCAGTTGAGTTTAGAGCAACCTTACTATTCGATAGTACCACAATATATTTCTTTATACACCCTGACTTTTTAATCACCATCCAAATTTTAATATGTTGATCTTAAGTGAAAATAATTAAATACGTGTTTTTTCTTTTAGTATCCCTCAATACTAAAATATTAAGATATGACATCGCAAAGTCGTCTACAAAGTGCCGTACCTACGCGCTGAGTGCTCTGACACGCTAGATAGCTACCTGCTAGACTAAAAAAAATTTGGACGGTGATAAAAAAATCTTGCTGTATAGGAGCGATTAAGGTTTTTCTGTACACACGTCAGCATTACGAATATTTCGGCCCGCTAGACATTAACAAAAATTCCCATTCCTATATGCTTCTCGACCCGCACCAAACATCAGCTTTTCCATCTTTCCTAGACCCGTCAGTGGACCATGTTTAAATAGATATACGTTTAAATAGATTGCGATAATCCAATTACTCTATCTTCTTTACTTTTTGAAGCAATAATTATGGAAGTTTCTTAAACCCGTATTTCTTTACCATGGTTCCCGAATGCATGTCCAGGATAGCTTATGAGTTCATTATAATATTGCTAATAAGTCCTCTCAGTGTAGAAGATTGCCAGCTACTACGCCGCTCCACAGATTGGAGCATAGAGAGTTTGTTCTCCCTTGCACATTAATGTAAGTTAAAGATCACCTTAGGCGCTTATTTTACCGTTGATCACAATGCACCACTTGTCATACAGTAGACAATTATCTTAACGCTTAATAGGGTTTTTTAGCATTTTAGTTGATCTGCCCTTCTTCTTTATGTTACGCAGCTGTAGCAAACTATCGGTCATCGTATTACGACTGAGTAAACCGATGGGACAGATTTTGGTTTAAGATTTACGTCCTAATAATTTGCTACATGCCGTGATAGCTGCTGTAGACTTATTTACAACACATCTATATTTACATTTCAGGTTAGTCTGTTCTCTAAGGTTAATTACAGACATTTTACTTCTTTCAAATGTTTTATGATGGCTCTTTCACTTTGCCTTATAAGCTTCTCTTTCTGAAAGGAACGATAATTTTTTTGTCAGCATTAACAAAAAGTCCAACATTTTGTAGAAAACGCACACCACGGCGGCTATGTTGTCAGCATTGGGTCTATCCATCGTATGGTTGTTGTTGCGATGCGGCGCGATTTTATACACTTGAGTATGATATCAATGAAGATGTTCTCTAATGTTAAATTTACCATGATAAACAAAAAATACACACAGACCTACTTGCTTATCAGCTGCTGGTCTTTCTACTTTAGCAATTTATTCTAGCGCGGTTTCTGTCGGCTTTGCTCTTTGATAGGAATGCTGTTCCTTAGGCAGACGCGTGAAAGAAAGATAATTTTCTCTGGAATTTAGATTTCGGTAGTGTTTTTTGTTATCTGTAAGTGACGTGTATTTTTTTACTATGCCGAGTATTCGGTTTCCGGGTCCGGATAACTTGAAAAAATGTGTTTTTTGTAAGCTATTGCATGGAGACCAAATCTAGAAATTCCGTAACGGAAATAACCTAACACCCCCCACTCCGACTGGCACAGCGGTGATACTTTTTAATTTGGCCATCTATCGATGAATAACAGAACTTATATTGACTTTTTGATCACGCTTGTCTCTTTAGCTCAGCAACTCGCATTGCATTGCGTGGAATTGGTTGTATCGGCGTAACTGCGCATTCATAATCCCCCTCTTCGCTCCGCAGTCTGGTGACTCATGCCTGCTTATGCAATAGCTTTACCGCGGCCACACGTCTTTTTTTTGTTTTATTAAAAGAACTTAAACAAGTGTCAGTTTGGCAGTAGGTTTGCTACCTATCACACTATGAGATTAAGTAATACCTTTGGCTACTCATGGACGCCTTCGTTGTACCTCCGCCAACCTCTTTAGAGATGCAGATGTGAATACATATTGTTAGACCAGAAATGGAAAAAAATTATACGCGAGAAGGACGGTGCTCCACATCATCAAATCAGAGAAGAAAATGATCTTAAGCTTATACCTTAAGGTTTCTGACGATTTAACGGAATGTTTTCCTTTTTGGTCTATCTGTTTTTGTGGTTATTGTCTTTTGTAACATTTCTTTCATCTTGCCGCATGACATGTTTTTTATAGACGAGTTCCCTTTCGGATGTAATTTTCAGGCAAAGTTATTTAAAAGGCATAATTACCCAGACCATGAGATGAGTTTCCGAGTATTACGCGCACCACTTAAGTGTAACTATTGTAAGCTTATTGTTATTAATTATATTGTTATTAACCAATGGAACGACGCACAGTATAAGTGAGTGGCGTCTTGTGTGGGACTAGACCCTTTTTTGGCCCCTGAGCTAGCAATGTTAAGGGTGAACCATAGGCATTCACGATTTTTCAAAAAAGGTTAGAATTGCGAAGAGTCTGTAATTGTTACAAGGGAAATTCGGACCATTTTATAATCTAAGGACTGTTGACAATCTACGAAAAAATTAGTTCTATTATGCAAATATAATAATTTGGGGTAATGTTCACCTGTACCATGCACATATAAAATGGCAAGGTCCTTTAGTTTGTCTGTCCATAGGTCGTAGGGGACGCACGATAACAATTTTTAATAGAAAAAACCTGCAGTTATCCCTTAAAATCTAAGCTATGCTTACTGTTTTAATTTTATCAGCGGATGCTGTGGCTGTTAACAAATTTTTAACACATCTATTTTTTTTTCATTCATAATGAAGTTCTACTACGAAATTGTTGGTAAAACACCCTACTAGTAGTTTTTAAGTTACACCTAATAATGCATAAATTTTTCACATATCTTGACGACCTTAGTGATGATGAGGTCATCGATATAATTGAAAAAATTAATTACTATGTATAATTTTGTACATTGTGGTAAAACTAATATGGAACCGCCTCGAAATGATGTCGGATATTTCTAAGAAAGACCCATAAACGTGTTCCCCGTGTTGGTCGGTGCAGAATAGACCATCTGCCTTCCTGCCAGGCATCTCGTAAAATGCGAGCTGCCTGACACCGTGTTACTGTCACTGACACCGTGACATCCTACTAGGTGGTAAAGTTTTGCGGTGACTCGCCCGGATTGGTACTACCGCCTTACTTATTCCTACCGCGATAGTGTCAGTGCTTGCCGTCGACGTGTCCCGGTTCGTAGGATAAGGTAGCCGGTAGACTTACTTTTGCTCGAGGTCTGACATCACGGTATCAGGCAACTACACACATTACAACGCACTATTACCACCTTTGGTGTTTCTAGGCAACGTGAATTTCTTACCGTCAGGAAATCCGCCTTCCAATACCATAAAATAAAATAAAAGAAACCCTGTAGCAGGCTAGTAGTATATTATTATGCATAAATTCCCTTAACTGGGTCACATTACAATCATATCTTTAACTCGTTTTAATTATTCCATGAAGTACAATTAGCTTAGCCATATCTGTGTATAATTAAAGTACATACTTTATAAGGAATTGAGGATGCATTGCATTATGGAAACTGGTTGATCTTCTCAGCTAGGCCACTAAAATACTTGTGCTTCTTCGGTACATTATCACAAGAAAATGTTGTCTGGTCTAAGATGTCGCGGTCTAACTCAGAAGACAGCAACGAATAGTATCAAATTAGCAAAATTACGATATTTTTTATTTAACCATTTGGTAGGGTATATAAAATGTAGTCAGTGTTATTTAATAAAGAGAATTCAACAAAATATTTACAGTTACATTACTTTAATTTTAGCCTACTTTTACAATTTACAGATTATTACCAAGAGCAGAGGCAAAAGAGAGCAATTTCTCAAAACTTGATCAACCGGCATATATGTATACTGCAGAAGCAAAGTAATTGTGTTTTAAAGAGACGTAACTAAAACAGATGTAAAAGGTTTTGGTTGCTGTAGTGCTAAAACAAGTGAATGAAATTGAAAATCTTTTTTTTTTGAATCGACACATATTCAGACTGGTGCAGTAGCTTTAAGGGATTGGATGCTTCAGTAGCTATCTGCGTAAGATCGTGAAACGGAAGGTGGCCCCCCGATCATCTGGCATAATAAACGCTGGGGAATACTTCGCCTTATAATCACAGATACTGACAAAAATACAGAGTAAAGTTAGCGCTCATTGCAATCTGACGTCGTGCAGGCGGTAGCAAACGGTAATCACGCAAAATAAGACCGTAGAGAGGGCCAGCAAGTATGATCCCAAATGCAAGCCCGCTCAAAGCAAGCGGTCCGAGGGTGCGAGGAGGCAGTACCTTCGTCCTTTTAGCCCCTCCAAAGTGGGGCTGCCGGGGAGCCCATCTTTTTATAGCGGAAGGAAGCCAGGTAAGGACCGGGCCGTCGATGCGTACTTGTTAATGCGAATGCAAAACTTTTTTGCTCTCAGTCGGGTGGAGAGAAGGAATCGCATGGTTTTTTTTATATATAAGCTGCTGCACTTGGATGGAGTTTCCATAGCTTCTACAGGAGAGTGTTTTTTTTTGCGATAAGCTCGTAGTCCTAATTCTTCATTTAATACCCTTTTCACCGTGGTTTTGCTTAACTCCATCTGAAGGGCAAGGTAGTTTGCCAGTTAATTTCAAACAGGCCAGCTCTTCAATAAGGAGACCTCATCATTTTACCCTTTTAGTCGACCCTCCCAGAGTTAATTTTAAAAGGGGAAGAGCTAATACACAACGGGGTTTGCC
Source organism: Calephelis nemesis (assembly GCA_002245505.1). Classification (NCBI taxonomy): domain Eukaryota; kingdom Metazoa; phylum Arthropoda; class Insecta; order Lepidoptera; family Riodinidae; genus Calephelis; species Calephelis nemesis. The sequence continues at coordinate 25,737 of NJDD01006190.1, read as the reverse complement.
CAGCCAGGTGCCCTGAGGTGGTACGGTATGCCACTCAGCCCTCGGCACGGCTTCACCTTGACTTAAGTGTTCGGAAGAATGCGCCACTTATTTCAGCTTATAACTTAATTGTTCCCGACGAAACACAGTTCCGGGTTTGATTTTAGGGTTGTGATTCTCCTTTATAGGAGGCATTGTGGTCTGCAATGCTGATGACGCCCATCCCTCCAAAAAACACAAATCAGTTAATCAATCGATGTTTTCCCCGTGTTGGTCCGGGCAACTAAGCCGAATAGACCATCTGCATTCCTGGTCCAGGCAGCTCGTAAAAGGCGAGCACAAAGGCTTACCGTCACTAAAACCGTGCCATATAGTCATATTATGTTAGTAGAGTTTCGCAACGACTCGTCCAAATGGGGTACCACCGCCTTACCTTCAGCGCCAACATCAGCGCTTGATGTTAACGCGTTTCGGTTCGGAGGGTAAGGTATCCGGTAAACTTCTTTTTTGCCTATCATCCCGGCCTAAGTTTGGCAACGCACCATTACAACCTCTGTTGTCTCTAGGCGGCGTGAATTTCTTACCATCAGAAAATGCGTCTGCTTGTTTGCCTTCCAATATCATAATGGTTAGGTTAGGTTAGTTTATCATAGGAGTTTGTTTCGCCGTTTCTTCTCCTGTCTCGCTGGGTTTGGAAACGGTGGTAGTTTACGGTAGACAAGGTTAAATTTAATTATAGTTTTCAAATGTTTTGGTAATAAATAATTAAACTAGTTATAAATATAAATAATTGGCTTAAAAGTTAAAGCATATGTAATTAAATAATATTTTTTATAAATGTTAAAATATTTACACACCAAAATATCGTAGAATATGTTGATATACTTAAAGATTTTTGTAACATCTCATTTACACACATATTCCACTAATAAATAATTTTCTTTCTTTCATAAAATGTTACAAACGTTTTTAAAACAATTTTTTAGTGAGTTTTTTATTACGGGAAAGCACAAAAAACTTCAATAGTATTGTTTTAGTATTTAGTATATTATATGTATTGAATTTAAAGTGTTGTAACATTATTTTCTTATTATTTTCGGCAAGCCCTTTCATTTGATACCCATATTGTAGAAGTGCATTAAAAATAACTATCCGGCCATCTCAAATGATCCATTCACAGTCACATTATTTTACAAGTTAGTCTCAGCGAAACCTTTAGTTTGATAGCTTGTAGAAGTGCAATTTCGCCATCTTGGCTTGTCCGCTATATTGGATTTAGAACGACGGCACATTTGTTTTCGAGTTGCTCTCAACGAGTCCTTTCATTTGATACACACATTGTATAAAGTGCATTAAAAATAACTAGGTACTCCGCCATCTAGGATAGACTGCCAAATTAAAATTAGAATGACGTCACGTATTTTATCGTGCATTTTCATCCAAACTAAACGTGTATACAAAATTTCAACTCAATCGGTTGAAAATATCTACTTCAAAATTAAAACAAAGATTCCACCCGAACTAACATACTAATATTACAAGTTAAAAAAAGCTTTTAATAAATACCTGAATAAAACAACATTTCTTATCCGTTTATATTACTTATTATCCGTTTATTATAACCTTATCTCGTGGTTAACTATTTGTCACCGACGTCCAGGTCGACACCAACGTCGACACCAAGGCCAACACCAACGTCGAAACCAACGCCGACACCAACGTCGGCTGAATGAAAAACATAAGCAATAAAATGAATCCAGTCCTACTTGCACCTACGAAGACCCTATCGCCATGGTGAAATACACTCTACCGAGTAGAATAGGGCTGAATGAAAATGAATGAAATGGAATGGAACGGAATAGAATAAAAAAGATTTTAACTTCACGTTGAACTTATAAAAGGCAAGTGACGCGTCTAGATAATAAGAGATGTATGGAACCACATCAACTCCTTTCATTGGAGGCGAAGTTATAAATTCCACTATTTTAAATAGCAAAATTCTGTCACGATTACACGGTTGAGCTGCGAAGCCAATGTGCAGCAACTTGCCTGGTTATGGATCCACCGGCTTACCTACTCCTGTCATAGTAACAGTGTGGTGTTCCAGTTCGGAAAGAACGGAAGCCAGTACGCTTGTACAATAGGCATAGTATTTCGGCCACTGGTCAGCAACATGTCTGTTACATATATGCTATCTAAAAAAACGGTTGTCTCTTATCATCTGAAGAGTCATGAGCTTTTTTACTGTCAAATCACAAAATAGGCGAAGGCACAAGTAGGTAGATCTCGCACAATACGCAGTTGAAGACACAAATAGCCATGCTACTAATCCTCACCCACTCCTATGAGGGATGTTACCTGAGCAAGGAGCTTATAATCGCATTATCTGGTTGCATTTCCATGTTTGATATTAATAAATAAATATAACTGGACAAGTTACACAAATTGATTCTAACCCCAAAGTAAGCAAATTATATTTCTGTGTTATGGGTGTTGGTCAACGATACTAATACATAGAAATACTTGAATAGATGCCAAAATAAATTTGGGGTGGAAATGTCTGCCCCAGTCGGAAATCCAGCACGATCCTCGCAATTGGTCAATGTAATTAGGCGAGTACGCTTGCCACTTGATCTACAGGCGGTCAACAGGCGTAGTTAGTGTTTTTGCTTACCTTCTTATAACATGACTTTTTTACCAACTTTTTATTGGTCTTGCGTGCTGTCACTTACCACATGCCAACGAGCCTTGTGCAGCGGCCATGATCATAAACTGAAAAAGAATACATATACTGACACATCTTCAATTCATGTCCTTTGCATTGTAGACAGAGAGTATTAAAGACAAGTGTCATAATCGAAACAGATCTGTCTAGCTTCCTCCACATTTGTTGTGTTTTTCAAAGGCAATGCACAATCAAACCTATAGTAGTAGTGATAAGTGGTAAACCTAAAGCTAACTGGGAATAAAGTCAGCCAGTAAGTTAGGAAGGTAAAGGCAACTCCACCTGTCAAACCGCAACTGCTTGACTTCATTCACTTGGCTTCATTAACCCAGCTAACTTCATTCATTTGGCATTCGACAACTATAGCCTATCTACGAGTATATTACAAGAGTTAGGGGAAAATGAACAAAATTGGACTACATGATAATGAATTATTATAGCACAATTTACATTTTTCTCACTACCCCTCTCCCATACGAACCCTTTTAGTAAGCGGATAAAAAGGATTGTGTGACCTTTTTCGAACTATAAAATATTTATCTGCCAAATTTCATTACTATCATATCAGTAGACTTGGTGTGAATCAAGGTGAGAGACAGACAGACAGACAGACAAAAAGTCTAAAAACTTGTTCAACATCCCCTTTTTAGTCGCTCACACCTTCTTTTAAATACTAATAATAATCTATATAGGTATATAAAAATCAATTGCTGTTCGTTAGTCTCGCTAAAACTCGAGAACGGCTGAACCGTCTTTGCTAATTTTGGTTTTGAATTATTTGTTCAAGTCCATGGAAGGTTTAAAAGATAAGAAAAAGGAAAAAAACTTGTGAGAAAATTAAGAAAAAAACATTTTACTTCTTCCCATATAAACTGAATGGGTGGAACGAAGTTCGCCGGGACAGCTAGTAATAAATAAATATCTCTGGACAAGTTACACAAATTGAATCTAATCCCAAAGTAAGCACATTAATTACTTACATGTGTTATGGGTGTAAGTCAACGATTCTAATACATATAAATACTTAAATAGATACAAGAATAAATTTAATAAACACCCAGACCCGGAAATGCAGACATCTAAATGTTCATCACACAAATGCCCGCCCCCGTCGGGAATCGAACCCGAGCCTCTCGGTTGGTTAGGCGGGTACGCTAGCCACTCGACCAACGAGGCGGAAATGTCTTATAATATGTACTACAGTTACTTTATAAAATCTACTTACCAAATTAAACAAAATACGCGTGAAATCCATCTCAAGCTAACTATTCTGGAATCAAAAAATTGTAATTATGCAGTAAAAAATTGTTTCTTTGAAACATTTTTATACGAGGCCAAAGAAGGGTCATCCGGTTTTAAATGATCTCATACGCAACACCAGGAGTATCACTGATGCGTGGCCGACCTTTGAGCATGAGAGTGCCCTTTTCTCAAAGTGTTATCCTCTTGGAAATACCGCCATTTGTGACGAAGTCCACTTCTTTGAACACAAACAGTTACGAATCATATATTCAAACGAGCCCTCGATATTTGCTGAGTGCTGACTTTAAACGGATATACTAATTACTTGCCCCACGACTTGGTCAAACCTAACGCAACAATGTTTTTTTTTATTTAAAGCGGGATGCCGATTTTTTGCGCCAACTAGCAGGTTAAATGAACGTCTGAACATGGCGTATATTAAATAAGAAGAACAATTTTAAATAGGTACGGATTATCAATAATAAATATATTAATTCCCTTGTATTATGGGTTATGTACAGTTGGTCCCACCGAATATTTGATTCTTTAATCGCCTCTAAAATACAGCAAATTTTCAGGCTATTTCAAAAAAAGGGAACATTTTAGTATCTCGGAGTTATCTTTGGGAAGAGCGGTCCTCAAAAAAAGTCCTCAACAAAAAAAAACTGGATGGTCCCGTTCGAAGCGAGACATCTGGTCATTTATAATCTGATATTCTATTTAAAAAAAAAACGATTTTCGCAAATAGGAACGACACTAGATCGACATCTAGTAGAACAAAATATCGGGCGTTTTAAATATTATTACCGATTTAACCTCCAAACCAGATAATGAATGTTGCGGGGGCTCTAGAACAAAACTGACCGACGACACTAGTAGAACGATCAGACAATCTAAATTTGACCTAAATTACTAAGCTTAAGATCCTAGCTTCAGATTCGAAACGCGCAAATGACATGATTGATGTGTAACGGTGACGTGGGACTCTTAACATTAGTATCAATAAATATTTCTTTTTTTATTTACAAAATATATTACCTTGACTAACGGCAGCAACCAGACGTAGGTATAAAGCAAAGAACAACTGAAACCTACAGAAATTATCGAGGTTTTATCACAATACATACACATGTAGCTATTTATATAAAAACGGTTGCGACTTAGAGTATATGAGACTGTTAGAACACTAAAACAAGAATAATTAATTTAAATAAAAGTTAAAAAATACATTAAAAAAGTAAAAACGTATGGTCATAATCTGTCATCCTTCATGTCTATGCATAGTAATAAGAATATATAAAGAAGTGTAACAATGTTCTATAGCAAATTTAGTTATATAAATACCGTTGGAATCGACACATAACTTAACAACATCTCTTTGTCTCTTTTAACAAATGTTGATATTATGTACACCGAAAGAGATAACGTCATTTTTGCCTTTGCTAATTTTGGCGTCGATTAAAAGTGACGTCATGACGGTTCTCATGTTTGCCAAGAATCCATATTTAGTGTTCAATTTTTATAGTGACGTACTATTACAATTGTCGATATTTTATTTTACGTTCCCAGAAAATAATATTTTGACAAGATAAGAACGTATACCATTGCCACTGAAAATATCAATCACAGTCTAGCTTCATAGGAATTCTTTTAAATGCTCATTTTAAAAAAAACAATAGTTTGAAAGTAACCTAATCATTTTTTTTGTAATGATAATGAATCTTGTAATAAATACAAAGAATTAACTAATATAAAGAATAAACATATTTGCACGCCACTATGTAAATAAACGTGTTCGCAAAAAGTAAACAAATATTCTTTCTTTCGTTTAATTACATTTTCCTATTTAGGTATAAGCCAATTGAGTAGCACAAAGTAAGTAAGGTGGCAGTTTCGATTTCTTTCGGTAGGTAAATAATAATTCTTATCTATCTGCCTAAACTTCACTATCAATCGTCACTCATAGATCATGTATCGATATCGGTACTGTACTTTTTCTGGACAGCCTTATAATGTCAAAATGGCAACCATATCTAGTAGCCGACGGCAGGCTTTTTTAGTAGGTATTTCATGTCCATATACTTAGAGGTCAATGTGTCTATGACATAGAATGTGCAACTTCTTCTAATTGGTTTCTAAAATCTTAACCCTGATTGAACATACGTTTTCTTAAAGTATATTCGCGATCTATGTCATGGACATAGAAGGTGACTTCTAGGTGAGGTCTTACTTTTTCGCTATGGAATGTACCTCAATTTGCATGTTCGGGGATCTACGTAAGCGCTACGTTTCTGCTTTCGCCCAATTTATTAAAGTCTTTGGCGTATTCCATAATAAGTTTTGAATCAAGTTCCAGGTGTCTTTAAAGCAGTTTTACAATCCGATAACAACACAAGATATTTGTTTAAGTAAGAGCGGTTAAGGTTTTCCTGTGCACACGTCAGCATTGCAAATATACGATCTGGTACACAGTAACAAGAATGCCTATTCTTATATGCTGCTTGACCCGCACCCACTTCAGATTTTCCATCTTTCCAAGACCCGTCAGTGGACAATGTAACGTTCCCGGGTTAAATATATTGCAGTAATCCAATAAGCCTATCCTCTCCACTTATTTTAACAATATTATACAAGTTTCTTAAACCCGAATTTCTTTACAATGGTGCCAGAAGGCATGTCTATGATAGGACAGTTTACTATATTTTAGTGTCCTCTCAGTATAGAAGATTGCCATCTACTTCGATGCTCCCTACGAAGCGATGCGAGTTCGCTTTCCCTTGCACATGAATGTGAATTAGATGCAAGCACTTCCAACGCTTGTGTAACCGGTTTTCATACAGTAGACAATTCCGTTAAAGTTTGATAGGGTTTCTGAAGTTTTATTTGAGCTGCCCTCCTACTCTATATTACACAGCTATAGCAAACTATAGGTCATCGTACTATGACTGTGTGACATGGGACAGATTTTGGTTTAAGATTTGCGTCCTAATAATTTTCTACATGCCCTAATAGCTGTTGTAGACTTATTTACAACAGGTTCAATGTATAGATTCCAAGATAGTCTGTGATCTAAGACTAATCTCAGACAATCAATTTTACTTCTTTCGAAAAGGGTATAAGTTTTATTGCGGCGTGAATTCCTTACCATCAGGAAATCCGTCTGCTTGTTTGCCTTCCTATAACATAAAAAAACCTTTTCGTTTTAGATTTCGGTAGTGATTTTTGTTGTCTTTAAGAGATGTGTATTTTTTACCATGATAAGTGTTTGGTTCCCGGGCACGAGTAACTTAAAAAATGTGTTGTAACGCTATAATAAAAGAACTTAGATAAGTATCCGTTTGGCAATACGTTTGCTACCTATCAAACTGTGAGACTAAGTAGTACATTCGGCTACTCGTGGATGTCTTCGTTGCACCTCCGCCTACCTCTTCAGAGATACAAGTGTGAATATATTTACTTTTTTATCATGAGGAGGTCAGTCTGTTTATTTAATTTTATAGTATTACAAAAAAGTAATGCAAAGCAAATAGAAATGTATTCTAACATATTTTATCAACCAATGGTGAGACACAGAATAATATATGGCGTCTTGTGTGGGCCTAGATCCTTTAATGGCCCCTGAGCCAGCAATGTCGAGGGTGAGGCAAACAAATGTATAACTTTCTCAAGGTAAGGTCAACATTCACAATTTTTCAATGTTAGAAGTGCGAAGAGGCTGTTAATGTTACAAGGGAAATCCAGAACAGTTTATAATCTAAGGCCTAATGATGATCTTTAAAAAAAAATTCTATTATGTAAATGTGGTTATTTGGGGTATTGTTCACCTGTACCATCTATACACATAAAATCGTAATAGTTTGTCTGTCCATAAGTCGTAGGGGAAGGACGTGAACAATTTTTAATAGAAAAACCTGTAGTGTTCACTTAAAATCTAAGCTATGTTTATTGTTTCTTCAAAAATTGATTTATTGAAGTGAAAACTTCTTAAGCGGCGTTGCGCACTTTTTCGGAATGGGTAAAAACTTCTGAACTCGCGTCAAATCGTCAGAACGTAAGACGGTGCACTATGCATGCTCGAATAAGACGGCGCAAGTTTTAAAATAAAACGTAAACGTCCATTGCTGTTTTTGTATTACTTAGATATATCCAAAGAGTATAGGATTCGCAATGGGTAATACGCCGCAATATACCTACCTTTACATTCTCATCAAGAAAGCAGACACGTATAATCTCAACAGACATTGCTATATTTGTTTCATCTTGAAAATAAGCTTTGTGTGTAGACGAGCAATGTTCGTTATACAGATAATATGACACCGCTTCTAGCCGTCACGTAGTCTTACTTTAGTGAGTTTTCATAACCAAAGGCAGGTTACTGATATGAAAATGATATTTGTGCATAAATGTAAGTACTTTCATACTGACAATTAAAGCAATTCGTGCAAAATTATTAACCGTTCCAAAAAAACCAAAAATGCACAAAGTCAATATTCAAGTTTTCACTTCTACCGGCACTCCCAGAGTGCAACCCATCTTTTTTTTAATCAGCAGATGCTGCAGCGGTTTTGTATTTTATTTGAAGTGAAAACTTCTTTAGCGGCGATGCGCACTTTTTTTGGAATGGGTAAAATGGGTGACCTGATCAAAAATTCGTAAGACGGGAGAGACCTAACCTAACCATTCCAAAACATAAAAAATGCACGATATTAATATTTAAGTTTTCACTTCTGCTTGCACTCGCGGAGTGGAACCTTTCTTTTTTGTTTCTTTTATAATGATGTTCTACTACGAAATTGTTGCTAAAAGAGGTAAATGTATTAGGTATTTTAAATTAGCAAGTATATAATAATACTGAGAGTTTAACAATCAAAACTAATGGTTGTTCGCTGACCTATCACATAAAAAATATAATCACTTTTGTTATTAATATTAACATTACAATCAGCATCGATTAATACTGATGCTGTTGTTGATGATGCTGCTGAAAACATTGCTGTTAATCCATTAATGCTCATGCTGATGCTAATATTCCGCATCAACCATGTAGCAGGCTGGTATTATATTATTACAGATAAATTCTCTTAACCTGGTTACACCATTTTCATATCTTTAATTCACTTATTTTGATTATTCCATGAAGCCATATCTGTGTATAATTTACATTAGCTTGTAATACTTTTATAAGGAATTGAAGACGCGTTGCAGAGATGGTAAATGGTTGGTATTCTCAGCTAGGCCACTTAAATACCGTGTGCTTCTTCAGTGCGTTATCACGTTATCACAAGGAAAAGGTGTACGTACTGCCCGGGCGCCGAGGTCCAACTTATACAACTACAGCAACGAATGGTATACAATTATATTTTATGCTGTTGTTTCTTTTTATTGAAGGTTAGTTAAAATAATATTTAAATGGACGACAGACGGTGTGAATGTATTCAATAGAAAATACTTAGTATACAGGGTGTAATTGACACCGTACCGAAAACTTCGGTGGTAGTTTATATACATATCAGACTTCAAAATTCCGTTTACAGTTTTTGTCGGAAATAAGTGGTTGAATATTTAGCATTTTTTCAGCCCGCAATGTATAACGTACAAATTGTAAGCATCAAGCCGCACGGCTGCCGCTGCGAGCGCCGCTCAGTAGGTAGGTACTTATCTAGACACTATGCGGTCGAATCATACGCAACGCAGAAAATTATACTCCTACATTATCAAGTACTCGTTCAATCTAAACAGAATCTTTTCATAGGGCAAAAAAATATTTAAACACAAGTTTGACAGAAATGGATTTTGATATGTAAAATGTACCTAGATAACATAATTAGCCTAGATAAAAGGTTTAAAACTACGAACATACCTGCTTCAATCTCGATTGCTTCGTAAAAGAAAAGGTTCGAAATAACCCCCACCAACTTGCTCACAGAGTCGTGCACGACGAAGCGTTTCTGAGTGGAGCCGAGACATTAACGACGGATCTTGTTCATACGCCAAACGCAATTCCGTAAAAGCATTATGAATCCTGGCACGCATATCTTTCGCAGTAGGGCACTCACCAACAAACACTTTGTCTTTGATGTAGCCCCAAAGAAAAAAATCCAGCGGGGTTAAATCTGGCGAACGTGCTGGCCAAGGTTGTGGGCCGAACCGACCTATCCATCGTTCTCCAAACGCCTCGTTAAGCCATTGCCGTACACTAAGAGACACATGTGGAGGAGCACCGTCATGTTGATACCAAGCATCCCGCAATTGCGCCAAAGGTATCTCTTCTAGCATTTCTTCTAAACTCGTTTCCAGAAACGTACGATATTGTTGGCCATTTAAGCGGTCTGGAAGAAACACAGGTCCCAAAATTCTGTTATTAAAAATACCGGCCCACACATTCACTGACCAACGTGTTTGGTACCCTGTCTCCTGCACAGAAAATGGGTTGCTGTGAGTCCAGATATGGGCGTTACGTCTATTCCACATCCCATTCCTAGTGAATGTAGACTCATCAGTCCAAATAACGTGCGCAGCAAACGTGGCATCAGTGTCATATTGGTTTTGGAAACATCGGCAATACGAGACTCGGCGATTTCTGTCAGCCGGCAGTAACGCTTGCACCTTGTGGATGTGATACGCTCGCTGTTGGTCCCTGCGTAAAACTTTGTGAACAGCACAATGTGACACACGGTTTCTGTACCGTCTGCGCACTACGCGAGCCGCCGTACGTGTCCCTAAACGTGGATTTTGCCGCAGAACCTCTAAAATATTGTCAACCAGTCGCGTTCTCATAGGTCTTCCAGCTCCTTCTTGCACTGGCACTACCGGCTGGTTATCTAAAATGCGTTGATATGCACGAGTTATAACGCGGCTGTCTGATGGATGACGAGCATTTGGATATCTTTCCATGTAAATGCGAAGAGCTCGCTGTGCATTGCCATGAGCTTCCCCGTAACACATTATCATTCGCCCGTACTCAAAAGCACTAAAATTCTGGTGGTTAACAGTATTGGACCTGGGTGGCATCTTCTAAAATCACTAAGCGTCTAACACACACAAACACTTATGAAACAGTTAAAGAAAAAAAATCGACTAACAATTAAAAATAAAGAAAATGAAACTAGAAACTTATAGTAATTCACAAGTACAAGATTTTACGTCAGGGCAGAGAAGCACTTTTTAGGACATGTAATTTACGCAAGAAGCGAAAACGAACTGTTTAAAAGATACCTAGGGTAAAGAAAAGGAACTGGTGTAGGTACCTAATTCTTTGCTACTTCCGGTTACGAAAAGTGTTGCCAATTAAAAAGTGTTCATTATTTAAGAAAAAAATTGATTTTTTGTTTTTTGTTTGTATCTTATGCAGAATTTGACACGCACTCTTTTGTGTCTCACTGACGAATGCTTTAGCCGTTTAAGAATTTAAAATTGTATGATCTTCAGCGATTGCCTTGAAAGCTATAAACATAGTCACAGAGTTACAGAGTTCCATGCAGTACTATTACCCCGTCACAAATCGAATGCCGCAAACGCGAGCCTCCCTCCTAATCACAACACAACAAGCAACAGCATACTCAACACCGCACTGCACCGTCGCCTCCGATCTCGAAGACGAAGAATTCTTTTCCGCCCGGCGCTTGACGCTGAGGGACGAGGCGCCACCCCTCCAATCGATCCACCCAGTAATCAGAACGCAACACCAAGTCAAGGTACGGTCTCCCAGGAGACAGCCCTTGTTGCTGGATATGTAGGGGGATGTCTCGGGCTGACTGAGCACTCTACTGGCCCACAAAGTCCGACGAAGTTGTAAAAACCGCGAAGTTAGCAACAAAAATAGCAATTTAGAAAAGTAGTACTATTAAAATCATTGTACATCATTGCAGCACCACATTACATTTATTACCTTAAGTTTCGATTTTCTTAAGAAGTTATTAGGTACCTATTTTAAATTTTAACATTTGTCCGTGCTTGAGAACAAAACCACACAATTTAAAAAAAAAGTTCAATTTAGAATTTGAACTTACCTACCTACATACTGTAGGTGCCTACGTACCTTTCGACTATCGCTGACGAATGCTCTAACTATTTGAGCTACCCAGGATTCAAATTATGTCATTTTTAAATTTTTATTTTCCCTAATAATTACAAAATGTATCCTAAACGCAGAAAATGCTCAAACAAAATTTACATACAGTATTAATATGACAAATGTTTAAAAATATGATTAACTTATACTATTGTCAAAGTATCTTCACATCACGAAGAGGTAGGCATAGGTATAACAAGAACACCCATGAGTATTCATAGGTTAGGTAGCATAATGTGATAGGTGTCAAGACTATTGCTAGCTGGGCATTTATCCAAACCCGGGCAACTTATTTTTTTAAATAAAAAAAATCGCAAAACAATAGTGTTCTGAATTAGCCGACCCGGTTTCATGTAGTCAACGCCAACATCGAACCACTAGACCAGAAAGGCGACAGTGTTATTGTCTTTACCATCATTAGATTAACTAACTTATTCACTTATACTTACGTAAGTTAACATAGTAAATACTATTTTGTATAAGTCGTCACAAAATATTTTTTCCGTTATCAATGTTCGTTGTTGAACTAGATAGTGGTAATGAAATCTTTGAAATATCACCAGACCATAATTCTATGGCTTACCTTCCAACATTGCCACATGTTTGTATAATTAGTGTTTAGACTAAAACACTATCGTACGTACTGTTTTACTTTGCATACGGTACTGGAGTTAAGAAAATCCTTTCCTTTAAACTTTATTGAAAAAATGTTACTGTCTCATTTGCTTAAAATTAGTGTACTGTTTTTTAAACTGTTTCAAAGTATTTAAAACAAACAATTGTTTCACTTTTGATTGGATCACTTATAAATAAATCAAAATTTCGATAGAGAGATTGGCAACACTGTGTTTGATACTTAAAAACTAAATGACAAAGATTAAACAACGATGTACTTGTCTAGATGTGGCAAGACACATTCCTCATTTCCAAACCACATGTTATTTTGTTTCTAGGCTTACAAACCCTAGGTGATTACCATCACAACATTATAATTATTATTGGATTAGCTGTTTCTTTTCCGGCTCCAAAAGAGAGGTTTCCTATTCGATAGTTTGTTTTTTTTATGTTTGTTACACAGTTACTCAACTAATAAGAAACCGATTTTGATGGTTCTTTTTTAAAGAAAGGTCGTAATTTTAAGGTACTAGTAAGATTTTGATAAAATTTATGTAGGTGCATTTAAGAATCATTAGCTTCATTTCGGAAAAAGGATTATAAAATCGCTACTTCGTAATTGGAGTCGGTTTTTTTGTAGTTTTACTACGCTTAAATTATTTGTAAGTAAAATAAGGAAACCCTCTTAGGCTTTCCTTAAATCTTGAAATGCGATCATACTTAAGCACAGTAAAACTGCAAAAACCGACTCCACTATTTCATTGTACCGCTTACAATTTGATAGTCCTTTTTTCGAAAGATAGCCACATAAACTTTTTCAATGTCCTACTTGCAGTTTTTGAGTTACATTTAATAATGCATACGTGCCAACTGTTCGGCTAACATTTACATTGTGATGTCAGGTATAAGTGGTTAAGATAATAATCTGGGCGCAGGATTTTGCCATCAAGTCAAGGACACGTTTGCAGTGACAGAGAAAGCAATGCTTGCCTCTTAAGAACTGCTTAGTTGCCTATTCTTTAAAGGATTCCAAGATTTAACTTACAACATGCCTGGGGTTACTTGTAACTGTCATAGTTAAATCATAATAAAACGAATAATCAAGGGTAAAGTTCTTTACTTTTCTAACTATTCTGTAATTTTAATGTAGTAATAAAAAAATAACTAAATTTAAGCACTTCACAACAAACAACGAGTTTCGTTACCAAGACAGAAAAAGTAAATTTGATTAAAGATAAATTATTTAAATATATAAATTAGTAGTACACATTAAATGAATAAAGTATTATACACTTTATTACTTTATCTTTATTCTAATTAATACAATAAATTATTTTTTGGAATGTCGCATCTAGTCGATCATCATCTGTGTCGCGGTAGATCAAGCGGCGTTCGCGGCATCTTTCAAAGAGGCATTCGCGGCTCGAAGTGAGCTCAAGTGAGCGAGACAACGTAGTTATCAAGTGCAATAACCTTGCCTTATAAGGTGTTGACTATTTTCTTTGCTACAGCTGACGGAGAATTTAATTTTAAATACGCTGTTTTAATACATTGCTGTTTTTAGTAAAAACTGACTATTTATGAGATTTTTTCTAAAAAACATGTTGCATTAGACAGTATTAATGAAAAAGTAGTGAAATAAATAAAAAAAATACAAAAAAATTCAAAAATTCATGAAATTTCTGACAAAAAATTCCAACTGCATATGCATGTCTATCATGTACAGAACCCATGATTTCGTTTTTCGGTGAGCTGTCATAAACACGGTGTATAGGTATTATTACTACACAAACAGTTTTTTAGTTTTTGTTACACACAATTATTTAGTTTTTACGAACAATCTAATTGATCTAATGCAAATGTAAAGCTTTTTATCTGTGAATATAACCAATTAAGTTAATATTATATAATAATTTAGGAATAAAAAGGTTATTTTTTGTAAGAAACAAGTAAAAGAAAATTGTAACCGTCAACAAAAATCTTTCTATGTTGGAGAAAATTACCTAAATGTTATGTCTAAATCAATGTCTAAATGTTGTGTATTATTTTAAAAGTGCTTATCACTTACCTGTTCATGTTTAAAAAAAGTTGGACTTCTCTCGCAAGGCCAACACTCGACGCAATGAAAGCCACAGACTACTTAGAGATACTAGTGAAAGCTTGTGTAAACAACACAGAGTGGAAAATGGCGCGACAAGGAGCATCATTTACAACCGGATTTTATGTCAAACGACGAGGCTGCCAACATTGAGTCTTAAATAAAACGAATCGTTGTCAGAATAAAAAACTCCCGGGGGGACATGATCTGTTTAAGCGCAAAAATTTATAAAAGATTGTGGCGCAGTATTCGCGTCCTATAGTAGGTCAGATTAACTATTTACATTCCTAACCACCTGTGCAAATTTTACAGAAACCTATATTGGCTAACGAAATATAATGCCTAATTAGTAGCTGTGTATTTTTAAATTTACTTTGAGTTCGTTAGTCTTAACATATTATTGGGATTTTAATTTTTTTTAAGAATCTATTGTTCTATAAAGTAAATTTGACAAAAATGTCTTATTACCGGTTACAGCAGCAGCACGTAAGTTACTTGGCGTATAATATGATACTTAGATACACGGTTTATTTTCAATAATATCAAAATGATTTCGATAAGTAAGAAAATATCTTTATGCCTATATCCCCGACGTTGTAGGTAGAGGCACAACCAGGACACTCCCGACTAGCTGAAGACTAATTTCGATGAACTACAAAAAAGGTTGTGTCTTTGTCCTATTAATATAATTAATTCATAATTTACGTTAAGAGCTATAGTAGCGTTAAGTCGAGTCCATTCCATGCTCTACGCACAGTTTAGCAATTGACTACGGACGAAGTTGTTTCCTATCCAAAAGCCCAAGCTGTAATTGATGACTCCGTTTATAATGTAAATTACGAGATAGAAGCCATTGAAACATCTTCTCAATTAATTAGTCTTATAAAAGCTGAATAGTTTGATCTTATCAAATGGATTAGTAACTTGCAAACGGTTTTAGATTAAATTCCTTTATCATATCTTCTTTCAACAGTCAAAAGCTTTGACTGTGACGATTCGCATAAGTCATCTACGTCATCTACGTATAAATATTACTTCTACGCCTCAAGTTTGCACCAAACGCGTCATATTGTCTTGTTACTAAAATACGGGATGTATTGGGTTTTATAGCCCCAGTAGTTTTGTTCGCTAAGCTACTTATAAAAGAACTTTGGTTATCGAATGCGATTGGGTAGATACACAACAAATACAAATCGCTAAATTGTGGGGTTGTTTCAGGGAAGAGTTGCCTTTTGCTCAACCAAATACAGATACCACGTCACGTCGGTATTACGCCAGATAGTATCATCACCATAGTAGTATTTAGTGACGCAAGTCAAAAAGCGTATGGTGGGGTAGTCTACATTCATGTACAAGAGGGTAACACAATTTATGTTAGTCTCCTTAGCGCTAAGACGAAGGTAGGTCCTAGTAAAGTGGTTTTTCTCGCTTAGTTAAATTATAAATAAAGTGGAAAATGCTTGTCGTCACCGCGTTGGTATAAGAAAAGTTTTTGCATTTTCAGATTTCACTGTCGCATTGGGCTAGTCACATTCATCTCCCCACCACTAGGATACGTTTGTCACAAATTGAATGACAAAAATCGGGACAGGATTGTCACCCCAAAATCTTTACCATGTCGCTGGATTT